>ML058523.1:418300-700800 GCA_003013855.2 Liriodendron chinense | reverse complement strand
AAAATTTAGAAATGAACAGCTCCTGCATCTGATCCCAGGTCCTGATAGACCCCGCAGGTAATGACATGTACCATTGAAATGCCTTTCTAGTCAGCGTCGACCCAAACAATCTAAGGCAGTATTGAGGTACTATAGACAAATTCCCTAGAACCGTCTTGAATTGGGTCATATGCTCCTCGGGTGACCCTTTGCCATCGAATTGTTGAAACTTGGGATGCCTAAAGTCGTTAAGGAATGAGATTTCGTTAACTTCAGATGGATACGGTATCTGATAGACGTATTTTCCTCTTTTCTCCTTCTCTTTCTCCTGACGTATCAGGTTTGTAACTGTCTGGGATAGCTCTTCTCTCTTGGCATGAGATGGTTGTGGTGTTGCACGCTCGATTGCAACATTCCTTGGGCGAATTTTTGGTTCTATGACTATTGGTTCTCCTGTTGCCTCCTGTGACTCTCCCAGTGGTTGTCCAATTGGAACGGTTGGGTTTTTTACTGCCCCTGGGCAACTAGAGCCACCAATGCTTCTTTTATTTCTCTGATCTCTCTGGCTATGTCTTCCTGAACCTGAATCATCTCATCTATTTGCTCTTGGATTAGAGGCAGCTCTGCGTCTCGTTTGTTCGCCTCCCCTTCTACGACCTGCACCACTGCGACCTATACTCGCTGTGGCCTAGCCCTAGTCATGGTGGTTTTGGTAGAGCATGCCTTCATTGCAGTCTTGGTCAATTCCTAGATAGTAAACTGATTCAGTATCTTGACTGGTAGCGTTGTTCCCGTCATTACTGGGAAGTCGGCAGCGGTGAAGGAGAATTCTGGCCTAGGTGACACGGTAGCTCTGCTGGCATTGTGGGTTTCATCCCTACGAACCGGCTTCTACTGTTTCTTTACACTGCTCTATGTCTTCACTGTCTCTGCTCTGACTGGAGTCATTTGTCTACTTTCAGCCTTCTTCAGTGATCGGCATTTCTGCACAATTTCTGCTGTCGCGAGGTAAGGGAAATAAAACCCTCTAGAAGCTAGAAAGATCATAGTGGTTGCCATTTGTATAGTTTTGATGGCTGATTGTTCTCTCTCTCTCTCTCTCTCTCTCTCTCTCTCTCTCTCTCTCTCTCTCTCTCTCTTTTACACAGTCATACACACATTAGAACACCCTGCGCCCTTGCAAAGGAGAGAAGATGTGTCCTTACCAATCGCAATATGGCTTAACGATCGATAAAAATATATAAGAACAAATCATATGTATGCAATGCGAGATTTTCAAATTCTTTTTAGAAAACTTTTACCTTAAAGGTGAAGGGAAGAATGTTCCCATTGAAAGTCGCCAGTTTGACGCCCGTGAAGGCGCCGAACCTTTCTCCTTGCGGTAACCTTTCTTACATACACATCAGTGTCTGTAAATGATTTATCTTAGAATTTTTCTTTACTCAGAGATAACTAGAGATTCTGGTATGTTCGATCCCCAGCAAAGTCACCAGTTTGTTAAAACTAGAAAAATGCTCAAGGCAGTTTTTCTTGTGTTTCGTTGTTCTGGAGAATTCTAAGTATAGGAGACATTCATAGACAATTACAAGCAATCACAAAGTGTACACAAGAGAGGTATCGCAAGGCGAATTTTATTCTAGAGATTCTGAGATGTTTTACATTTTAGGCTATGAACTGGTCACGAACTCTTAATTACATCAATGGATGATCACCCTTGATTAAAAGGCAAAAGTAAATGAATGCATGCATCGTAGATAAATAAAGCAATAAAAGAGCATGAATGTAAATGAAACAAATCATAAGCAACAAAAGATTTTTACGTGGAAACCCTTGCGGGAGAAAAGCACGGCACAAAGCAACAAGATTCCACTATGAATTGCAGTTATACAATAGATAGAATATTAAAGAGATGAAGCCCGGATAGATCGAGCAAGTAATTTAAATCATCAAGGATTATAGTCTTAAGTTCATGGTCGTAGAGACCAAGTTTAGGATTTCTTATGGACCAAGCCATTGCCAAGACCAGTTAGATGTTGGTCCCATGCTCTTTTGGGCATTCTTAGTTGAGTAGCAACCAGGATTTTAATCGAGTCGTGTATCTCAGTGTCATCGGGCATCTCTGTGGACGAAATGACTTTCAGGAATACACTCCACAGTTTCCATTTAGTACAACCAGTGCCAGTGACCGTCTCGGGTTCGGACGGGTGACTTGCTGAAGGACACCCCATGGTTTCTTAGTGCAACCAATGCCAGTGACCGTCTCGGGTTCGAATGGGTGCCTTACTGAAGGACACCCCATGGTTTCTTAGTGCAATCAATGCCAATGACCGTCTCAGGTTCGGACGAATGACTTGCTAGAGAACACCCCATGGTTTCTTAGTGCAACCAGTGCCAGTGACCGTCTCGGGTTCAGACGGGTGACTTGCTGGAGGACACCCATTACCTTAGCCACTCAACTGACGGATCCCTCTTTGGAAGGGACGCACATCAACTGGTCTTAATGATGAAGGATTTCAGATGTTTTAGAACTCTTTTATTATGATTTTTTATGATAACCGTAGTCCCTTTGATTTAGTTTTATATCTCATTTCGGGATGAATAAGATTCATGCAATGGATACAAATGAGTCTAGTACAAAGTAAATATGCTTTATGCATGCTCGAGAGAGGATCACATTTATGCTAGATGTTCAGTGTATCAGACAAATTATGCATTTGATTTGATTAATCTGCTTTATGTATATCTTTATGACATCGATATTTTGAACGACTGGATCATTTAGAGAAGCCATGTCAAGCTATACTTCTTCAAGAAATTCAGATGCAATAGATTAGATCGATTATTTCTTATGCTTGCGAATGGCTATGCATCGGGTCTGATAAACGCCCGTTTATCGTGATTTCTCAATAAATGGTAGGGATTGGTGCCCTGCGAGTGTTTGACTTAGCTGTTTTGTAGTATGGGGATATTAGCTTTGTCTCAACGTCTTCAAGATCGCGGTTAATTTTACTTGACGTAAGTCGATTTCTGGGCCAACAAGACACTTCCCAGGACTAAAATGACTAAGTACTGGACCTGTTTACGGTCTGATCGGAGGATTCGGTGAATACCGATCACAATCGCCTTTGAATAGTGGCGGATCGTGTCCATGAGGGTCGCAACGATGTTGGATCCACCTTGGCATTAGTGTGATCGCATTTCGTTTCGCTTAGTGTAAGTTGATTTCTGAGCCAACATGGCACTTCCTAGGGCTGAAAACAACTAAGTGCTGGGCTTGTTTACCACTGAATTAGGGTTCTCGAAGATCCTGAGATCAGGTAATCTCGTTGCAATGCATAATTATGGTGTATCATGTTATGGCAGAGAGAAGTCTCTCTCTCGGGATCGATCAAATTCTGCCCAGTTCCTCTCAATTTCGGCCGTTTTCGGCTCTTTCTGAAGGGTTTCTAAGGTTTGCAATTTTGACTAAGTGTTGGTTATTTTGATCAAACTGCTGATTTGGCCCACTTATCATTGATTGTTGGCGAATCCGGTCCGAGGAATGGATAGAGGACATCGATGTGTGTCTAGGAGCGTCAACTTGATCAGAAGGCGGGCCACATCTCGGACAGTCCCACCTCCCCATCAGCGTCTAGGTGCATGGGGTGGGAGCTGAAGTGAGAGTGGGCGCATGTTGCCCTGGAGGTGGGCGCATGTCCCCCCCCTTCCAGGCGCACGTGGCTATGTACCTGAAAGGGAGAGAGAAAAAGTGTCCAGGCGCATGTATATTTGCACATGCGCCCAATCCTCAGCTGATGGGCACATGTGCCTATGGGGCTTACCCATTTAGTGCATTTCTGCACATTTTTCCCTCCTAAGAATGGGCGCATTTCCCCTTGTCCTTTCTCTCTTTGCATTGTAACTCCAGCGGGAATAATCCCTTTCCAGCGAAGGCATCCGGCGAGGGTTCCGGCGAGGGTTTTACCTCTGTAAATACTCTGGATTGGTGATGTCGTCCCTCTCTCAGCGAATGGAGGAGTATTTATAGCACCTAATCGGGTAGTTAGTCCGGTCTAGGAATTCCAGGCGCATGTGTTTGTAAGAGGGGGTATGCGCATGTTGGGGGCGAAAAGGGAAGCTGGTGCTTGTGGCCATGCAGTGGGCATAAGTCCCTTGCAGTGGGCGCATGTCCCCCTGCAGTGGGCACATGTGCCCTTTGTAGGTATTTTATTATATATTTATTTTATTTATTTATTTTTATTTTCTTTTCAAATCTCAAAAGAGGGGGGAGAATGGCTCCCATGTGCATGTGGCATGGGTGTATGCATGTGATTCCCCATGCATGTGATTCCCCATACGTGCATGTGGCATGTACGTATGTCCCTCATGCCATACACATGTTGCCTATGTGGTGTATGCATGTGATTCCCCATACTAAGATTTTTTGAAGTTTAGGCTCCGACGGGCGACCTCCAGAGGACGGCTACCTTTTTGGAGACCAAAGTCACCAACGCCAAGCCACTTTTAGGTTGGGTTCGATCTCCTGAATGAATGGGATGGGGTGCGGAGGTCCAAATGTTACAAATTTTGGTACTTCCTTCCTAATTTGGAGCCTCCAGGTCGGCTCTTTATATAGTAACGTTGCTCCGGGAAGCGCGCACATAAAAATATGCGCCACAAGGGCTTGACTTGCTAGTTAAGGTTTTTCGGGCATTCTGGATCATTTGGTGGTATTACGGATGTCCAATTCCGCTCCAAAATGGTACGTGTAGGCTTTCAGGCCCTTTCGGTCAACTCCAGATAGAGGTAAAACGCATTTGGAAGTGCGCAGGTAATAATACGCATCATGCAACTTTGAAATTGGTAGGTTAAGGGTTTTTAGGGCATTCTAGAACATTTGGCGGTAATCCACATGTCCGATTCCACTCCGAAATGAAATTTGTAGATTTTGGTCGAGAATGTGCGGGTCAGGGCTGCAATGACGTTCGATCGCATTTTCCAAGTATTCCATATCTCAAAATTGGTTCGAATAGTCGTAGATGAATTACTGGATGCTGTTTTATAATGGGTGCGAATTTGAGCCCCAATAGTGGGTCCAAGACAATAAAGTCTACTGAGTAGTAGACCTTGTCAACTTGGACAAGGACATTCTCAATCACTCCTCTCGGCATACAAATCGATCAGTCGGCAAGTTGTAGTATGGTTTTGGTGGGTTTAATTCACCTAAAACCCAATTGTTCATAAGTTCACACTTGCCCCTAGATCGAGTAAAGAGTGCTTCACCCGGTAGTCACTGATTATACATGATATTGTTGGACTACCAGGATCTTTGTATTTTTTTAGTAGCCAGTGATTTATAATGATGCTCACATTCTCTGTCAAGAATGCCTTCTTTTGCACATGTGTTTTCCTTTTTACCGTACAAAGATCCTTTAGAGATTTTGCATATGACGGTATTTGTTTAATAACATCCAACAATGGGATGTTGATCTTAACTTAAAAACCTCCAAAAATTCATGATATTTATCTTGAGGTTTGGTTGAAATCATGTGAAACATGTTCAAGCCATCACCACTCTTAAACGTGGTAAAACAATTGAAAAATCTGAACCGATGAAGGCCACGAAGCTTAATGATCCGATTGATTCTAAGAGTGATGGTGAATTGAGCAATGCTCCACAAGATGAAAAGCCAAAGCATGTGTACAAACCTGTGGCCCCATTCCCCCAACGTCTTGTCTCAATAAAATGGCCAAGTGAAAATCAGGACATCCTAGAAGTATTCCAATAAGTCAAAATCAACATTTACTTATTGGATGCAATTAAGCAAATTCCTTCATATGCCAAATTTTTAAAGGATTTATGTGTCGTAAAGCATAAGCAAAACGAGCACAAGAGGGAAGTTTTTACGAAACAAGTGAGTGCTATCCATACAACAAAACACTACCCCCAAATTCAAAGATCCCGGAAGCCCTAAAATCTCTTGCATGATAGGTAACTTTTGGATCAATAGAGCACTTCTCGATCTAGGGGCTAGTGTTAACTTGATTTCCTACTCGGTATATGAGCAACTTGGACTTGGTGAATTAAAACCCACCAAGATAACTTTACAACTTGCGGATTGCTCCGTTAGAATATTGAGAGAGGTGATTGAAGATGTGTTAGTCCAAATCGATAATTCTACTATCCGGTAGACTTTATCGTTTTGGATACACAAGCGGTTATAAATGTATGCACTCAATTTCCCGTCATTCTAGGCCGACCATTCCTAGCAACTGTCAATGCTATGATCAATTGTAGAAATGGAGTTATGAAAATATCCTTTGAAAATATGACAATGAAGCTGAATGTACTTCATTTGCATAAACAACAAGAGGATGAGGATGAAGATGAGATCCACAAGATTAACTTCATAGATACAATTGTGGATGATGATTAGCCACACTCGGCTAAAGTTTTCAAAACCTTAGAAGTTTGCTTGGCTCATTCCATGGAAGAAGTGATTTTAGATATTTATAAGGCCTTGGAAGAGCCAAAATATGAAATTTTGACTGACAAGACACCAATCACTGATTTGAACAAAATTGTTGTGCAGGAAATTGATGGATTGGTAGTTGATTTGCCTATAGTGAGGCCAATTTCTAAAAGTGTAGTGGTTGAGGACTTATTCCAACCTGCACAAGTGGCCAAGAAGGTCGAAGTTTCCTAAACTCTAAAAGAGTGTTTAATATATTTTAAGGACTGGGATGATCTTATGATCCGTGACATTGTCAATGCCTTAAGAAAAACTTCACCAATACCCAAAAAGACTCCTTCCATAGAGTGTAAAACTGATTTATCAATTGTGAAAGAACTGTTAGAATCTGATTGTGTGAGACCATACCAACTTGTGAAGAAGAAATACAAGACTCTCCATCTCTTTGGTTTGTTCAAACTGAAGAGCACCATCTCTAGGATGATCCTTACTTGATTATTTTTTTCCAAACAAGTTGGAAAGGAGATTCATGCTTAATGAATTCCAATCAAAGAAATTTCCTTTCCTGACACATGGAGTGATAATTTTGAGAAACCTGCTGGAATTTTTCAGCAAGATTTCAATGGATTAGAACGACAAACATCAACCATGTGCATTATGAAGCAGGATGGTGGATGGTATTACTGAAAAATCTTTTACTTCACCTCATAATCTTGCTAAATTCCATTCATTTGGATGATCATGTGTATTAAGATTGACCTCCTAGTCTAATGGAGGTATAGAGTAGTTTATATTAGATCGAACTATTTAATTATCGGAGTTGTAGACTTCCATGATCGACTATCTCAGGTACTCTCGTTCTCACCCTCTTTTATTTTTTTCAATGCTCTCATGTCTTTAATTATTGTATATCTTTTTACATTGAGGACAATGTAAGATTTTGGTTAGGGAGTGAGATTCCTAGATGAATCTAGTACATTGTGACATTTCGAGCAATTTTTATATGAAATTTTTTTATTTTTCTGAAAATTCTAAATCTCTTTTAGAAAACTTTGTTTCTATGCACTTAGGATGGTACAAGTATGAGATAAAGAAAGATAAAGTGATTAATGTTGAAAGCCTTGAATTACCTCTAATATAATAGTCTTCTATATGAATTCCTCTATTTTTGTGATTGATAGAAAATTTGAACACTTTTGAGTCTAGTTCACATTACACGGTTCTCATGGTTTGAAGGGATTATGTAGATTTGTAGATCGGCTAGACTGAAATTTAAGGTGTTAAGGAACCAAGTCGGGAAACAAGAAAGAAAAGAATGGAAGATATGGATTTCTAAAAATCCTATGTCATGTATACGAAAAGAAAGAAAAAATTGTTATTATTGAATATTTGTTAAAAATTTCTTAAAAGAGCTACATATCACTAACCAGGGGATGGTCTACCCGTAACTAAAGTTGGAATTGGGAAGTAGTGTGAAAGCCGTCGAAGGAACGGTAAGGCAAGTTTTTGTCATAGGCATTTGGTTGATCTGTACACTTTTAGATCTTTAGTTTCGCTAATATATGAAGAAGGTAATCCTGAAAACACATAAGATGAACATTCACTATGCACACTAGATAGTATGTGTTTGGATTCTTCTATTTATCAATCAATCAGCGGGGATTCTATATGAAACACTCATTATGTTTAGGAAATTTAAGATTTCAGCTTTTATCACTTAGTTTTTTTCTGAAATTTGCACTTGTATGCTTGGAGTTTACAGAAGTTTTGTTTCTGAGAGAGAGTTAAGTTTTTTAAGAATGGATTTGTTTCACGCATGTTTTGCTCGGGAGTAGCAAAATGTTGGTTAGGGGGTATGTTGAGCTCTAAATTGTGAATATTCTAACCCTAATTCATCACATATTATGCATGGTTTGCATGTTTAAAGGCTAATCTAATACTTGTTTTTGTATTTGTAGTAATGAGAGAGAGACTTCACCAATTTGATGATAAAAGGCCTTCCTAATACATGTTGAAGATCAAATGAAGAGAGGCCAAGAATGGAAGAAAGAAGCCATGTAAGATGAAATTGAAAGATAAAGAAAACTTTAAAGAAATCATGTTAAAAGACCCAGAAGGGCCAGAAAAACCAAAGTGCAGAGCTGCAGGGAAAGTTGCAGTTTCTGAAGATAGATCCAGAGATTGATCCAGCGATTGATCGCACAGCCTGAGCGATTGATCGACAACCCTAAGCGATTGATCACTCATAGTAGAATTGTGCTGATTTGTTGTTGGACCTTGTTGGACTAAAAAGGGGAGTTGCAATTGATCTCCAGACCAGTTACAATTGATCGCCAGACCGGTTGCGACTGATTGCTAGTCACTTGCGATTGATTGCCCAAGCTCATAGATGTCCAGATTCAGTTTTTATAGTTGGCCCGAAAAATCGATTGATTGCCTAGACTAATCAATTGATCGGCTAGCGTCCAGATTGCGTAAGAAAACTCTGATTTCCAAAAGATTTCAAGTTGATGGAGGATTTTTGCTATAAAATAACACATCTACATCGTTCCTAAGGCATCATAGAAGGCTTGGGAAGTCGTGGGAGGTGGAGAGGATCGTCGTAGAGCATTCGCAGCTCCTCCGACTAGGGTTTTTATGGTTTTTCTATGCTTTTATAGTAGTTTCCTTTTGAGTTTTAGTTTAACCTATTGATGGTTGTCTAAACCTCTTAACTAGGGCTAAGAGGTGAAGCTTATAGTTGTTTGCAATGCTTAATTAGAATTAGTTCGAGTATTTTTTATTTAATGAAGAACACTTCTAATTCAATTTTGAAATAAAGTTAGTACTTTTAGTTAATCTTCTATCTCTTGTGATTTATCTTACATGGGATGTTTTGATTATTGAAATTGCTTAATGGGGTGTTGATTGATAGGATTTTGGGTTGTAGAGATCTTAGATCCATCATGATATGTTGGATGTTAGGAGATCTTACAAACCAAGTTTCCTAAGTGCTTATCTAGAACTAAACTAGAAGTTCTTGTCTTTGGGATTAATTTGAGATAGATGTTCATATATTGATATTGGTTTAACAGAAGTTCAATTCATGCTTCTAAATTAAGTCTAGTGACAAGACTTGAGGAAGAATCATGAATGTGATCTCAATATTGTGTTTTGTGAAGGATTGGGCTATGTGATTGGATACACCCAATGCCTTAGTTGGTATGAGAAAACCATATCAGTGGATAATCCATCTATGCTAGATATGTTATGATGATTTGATTGCTCTATATTCCGATTGAATAGGGATAGAACTTCAATTCCGATTGAGTTATTAGCTTGAATGGTTTGAATTGGCATTGTGAATGATTATAAATGGATCCTTGGTGCTCTAGTGTTTTAATTCTCTGATTTAGTTTATAGTTTTATGTTTTTAAATTTCATCTATCAATACAAATTTGAATTTAGTTCATCCTAGTTATGTAGTTTAGAATTGTTACGACAATTGTTGAGCTCTAAATTGTGCATATTCTAACCCCAATTCATCACACATTATGCATGGTTTTCATGTTTAAAAGGCTATTCTAATACATGTTTTGTGATTGTAGGATTGAGAGAGAGACTTCACTAATTCAATGCCTAATGAGTGACTTTGTGTACATTGAAAATCAAAAGATTAAGTGTCGAATGGTGGAAGAAAGATGCAAGGGAGAAAGAAAAGAAAGAAGAAAAGTTGCAGAAAAATGCACTGCCGACTGGTCATCCGACAGGTCGGAAATCTAAAAACAGGAGGCCTTTGTAGCTAACCTTGCTAGACCAAAAATGGACAAAACCGACCAGTTGTCCTACCAGTCGGCCACCACTAACGACTGGTCGTCCGACCCGTTGTATTTTCCTGGAGTTGTGGAGTTTTTAGAAGGAAAAAAAAAAAAAAAAAAAAAAAAAACTCGCTGGATTAAAAAGATGAGTCGAGAACCGGTCGCTCAACCGGTCGACCACGCAAAAAAAAAATCAAAGAAGCTTGTTCTTCAAGCTCCAAAATTTCATGCGTTGCGTAAGTACTACGCGGAATATGGAACTTTCTAAGTCAGTGGAGCTTCTCCATTATAAAAAGGACACCTAGGGTTCATTCCTAAGGTATAATAAAAGGCTTGAGAACTTGTGGGAGGTGAAGAAGATCGTCGTAGAGCGTTTACAACTCTCCCAAACCCGGTTTTTCATTTTGTTTTTTTAGTTTCTCATTGCTTTTAGTTGTAGCATGATGATGCTTGGCTAGAACCTAGGCTAAGAGGTGAAGCTTGTAGCGAGTTTTTATGTAGAATTTGTTTAATTCAAATACCTTTACTTAAAGTCTGGATTTTTAAGTTCTAGTTTGAATAAAGTTGGTATTTTTTTATGTTTTGTGAATGAGAGTTCATGTGCTTCGGACATGGGTTCCTTGTAATTCTCTGAGATTATCATGTTTAGATTGATTAGATTCGAATTGTAGTAACCCTAGAGCATGCCATAGTCTCTTAGGCATGGATGTTACTTTGAAGGCTACATATTTGAATTCTATGTGCTTCATTAGAACTAGAATCTTATTTTCTGACTTAAGTGGGATTGTTTGTGTTTGAATGCTTAATCTTCCAACTAGATGAGAGATAAAACTTCGAATCTAGTTGTATTTATGCTTGGATGAATGAATTCACATGGAACTACTACAAATGGATCATTGAGGCTTTAGTTCCATTAATTAGCAAATTTCTACAAAAGTTACTGTTTTTACTTAGTTTTTACAATCAAACTTCAAAATTACTAAATTTGAAGTTGCTAGAATGGTTTGAATTAGTTTACTCTAATTCCCTGTGGATCGATCTCGGTCTTACCGAGTTATTACTACATCGCAAGCCTTACACTTGAGATGAGCGAACAAGTTTTTGGCGCCGTTGCCGGGGAATCTAGGTTAAACGGTTCTAAATTGTTTTAGTGGCTATAGAGTGGAATTAATTAGGGTTTACTACTTTTCCATGACTAGTTTTTTCTGAATTCTAGAACTAACAAAGTTTGTTTTATTTTTGTAGGAAGTTCTTCTAGTTCAAGCAAATCATGTACTACCCTTCTAACTTAGACTCTTTCAATTTTTAGTTTTTATCTTTACTAGAATTTTTAATTCCATATTCTGTTTTTAGGATTTAGGATTTAGTTCAGATTTTTATTTATGTGGTTTATGTCCCATTGGGAATGTGACCACACAAATCATCTCCAAACTGAAGGAGGTTTAGTTGGACCACTCTCCGTCCATAGATGAGTTAGAAAATATATAGAACATTGTGAAAATTCGGGGAGTATGGATCAAACACCGTTAAGAAATCCTCCTCCTCCTACTCCAACTACAAATGCAAATCAAGATGGAGTAGGAGAGAATGAGGTGCATAATACTCCTCCAATGAAAGCTTTACGTGACTACCTACAACCGGCCCGTACGACTACACCTTCATGTGTGGTTCTACCAACCACCGGAGGGAACATTAATATAAAGTCGACAGGTAATTCAAATTTTACCTAATTTTCATGGGCTAGATTCTGAGAGCCCATATCTACACTTAAAGGAGTTTGATGAGGTTGTTGCTACTTTGCAATACAACAATGTGTCTGAGGATGTCATCAAACTTAGATTGTTTTCCTTCTTATTGAAAGAAAGAGCCAAAGGTTGGCTCCACTCTCTTATTAGACCACATTCGATAATGTAACACCCCCAAAATTCGACACTCGACTATATACACTCAAATCTCGAAATCAAGGGTGTTAATGATGAATGCTTCCATTCTCGATATATTTTTTCTCTTTTTCATTCACATTCACATGGTATTCATAGAACTAAAATAAACCAAACTTTGAAATTAAACCTCCAAATATAAAGTCTACTAAATTTTCTCTAACTGTCTAAACTAATGGCCATCTAATAGGCCTTATTACATCAAAGCTTTTCAAACTAAAAATTAAAATAATCAAATCTAAAAGATCTTCCAAAATCATTCTTCATTTGGAATCGCTTTCTCGTAATTTTCTAAATCATCACTTGCCACTATGGTTAATCGCATAACATTGCGTCAGCTATAAAAGCCAGCGAGTAATCTCATACAATTTATCGCATAAGAAGAATTTATTAAAATAAAAACATCAAGAATTCAAATGTAATTTCCTCAAACCAAAAACTCTTTGACCATGCATATAATGCTAGATATACAAGTATAGCGATTTCAGTACGGTTATCAGTAGAACATCCAGGGCCAGTTTATACAATCGGGCCAACATTGTTTCACAAAATCCATCACGACTACAGTGTTGGTCTCTTGTACACACCAGGGCACTCACCCAACCTGCCAAAATCATTTGATATCCACCAGATACACTAATATGGTATCTTGCACACACCAGGGAGCTCAACCAACCCGTCCACAATTGATGGACTATCATCTGATATCCACCGGGTACGTTAGTATAGTATCTTGCACACACCAAGGAGCTCAACCAACCCATCCACAATCGATGGACTATCAGAACGATAAATTGCACATACCAAGGCGCTCAACAGGGAATATTGCACACACTTGGGCGCTTACTCGAACAACATCAATGGGTCTATTGCACACACTTGGGCGCTCACCAAAAGGTCATCAACTAGGTCTATTGCACACACCAGGGTGCTCAAATCATGTTATGCATGAATCAAATCAATATTCCAAATCCTTTCCAAGATAATCCAAAATCAATTCATCCATGTACAATCCTATTCGGTATCAAATTCGCATGAAATCTCAACGGCATAATTTATAAACAAATAAAAAATTCTGAATAGCCAACACTTAAATCGTTAACCAAACAATTCAAAAATCAAATCAACCTTCTTATAAACTGTAAAATCAAGACGTAAATAAATAATGAAAACTTAGAATTTCATGGAGAAACAATACGAGATTTAACTCATAGTTTTTCTTTTTCCTTCTCTCTCTTTCTTTCTTTAGTTATTCTTCTTCTTTCTCTCTCTTTCTTCTTCTTTGGGGAGAGAATCCAACGCTAGGAGGTGACGAATCCTCTCTCTCTCTCTCTCTCTCTCTCTCTCTCTCTCTCCGGACATTGAGGAGAGGAGTTCGTCTAAGGGAGGGATTTTATAAGATACAAAGTCGATTGGTGCGAAAGAAGCGTCGGATCCAAACGGTTTTGGCGTTGGCACCGCCTGGGATTCATCTCATCGGACTTTCTTGCACTTGATCGCATGTAGACCATTCAAATAGTAGGTGGGGTCCATGAAAACTCTAGAGATAAAAGGACTGTGTGGTCCACTCGAGCTTTTAATTATAAAAAGAATTTCGCACTTTAGTAGTCCCAGGAGGGGGCTACACAATGGACGGGGTGGATTTTAGATGGGGTCCACCGATGGACGGTGTGGCTTGACGACGTCGGTAGCGCAGACGTTGTTGCAGCGCTGGAGATGGAGACAGACTCCTCTCTGTTACCTCGTCTTTGACTGTGTGCGACTTGCACACGTGATGAACACAAGTCCCACCATGATGCTTGTGACAAATTCAGTCCATCCACTAGCTCAGCCATAAGATTTTAGGGCATGACACTAAAAATGAGACAAATCTGAGATAAGGTGGGCCACTTATGGCCCAATTTCTGATTAGGGCATTTGTAGGTTGATCGGATGGCTAAAATTTGACGTGTATGGTTGAAATATGCCCTAAAACTAGTATATGAAGTTTTGCATTAAACTGATCGTCAGAAATTAGAATTGTTAAAAGTGTCAGTTTAAATAATGGCATTTTTGTAATTATTGTGAATTGGCAAGTTTTGTGAATTCTAACACTTCTATGCTATTCTAGGATTTATTCTGAGCAACTTTAATAAAGGGATCCTACATTAATTCTTTACGGATTATTTATTATTAATTTATCAATATCATAAGTTAAGTTATTAAATAATTAATTAAATTATTCTAAAAACCTGGGTCATTACAAATAGGGACATGGATTGAGATAACCCGCGAATTCTTGGAAAAGTTCTTCCCGGCTCATAAAACTATCATGAACCTTTTAAGAAAAGAGGGTCAGTCGTTCTTTCAAAGCTGGGAAACGTTTAAGAACCTCTTACTCACTTGCCCACATCATGGCTACGAAATTTGGCGAATTATAAACTTATTTTATAATGGATTAAATTCCAACATGAACCAATTTGTAGAGATGATGTGCAATGGCGAGTTTATGAGTAAAAATTCAGATGAGGCATGGAGTTACTTAGACATATTGGCCGAGAATGCCCAATTATGGGATACCTCAGACAAGTCTAGTAACCTCAAGCCTCCTCAACAAAAAGAGAAATGAGGGATTTACATCCTTAAGGAGGAAGATGATGTAAATGCAAGGATAGCCACCCTCACAAAAAAAGTTGAGGCCATAGAACTAAGTAAAAGTGGAGTTTCTAAGTCTACGGAAGCCATTGAAAATGTATGCAGAATTTATGCCACTAATGTACACTCTACACAAGATTGTCTTACAATTCCTGCATTTCAAGAGGTGTTACAAGAGCAAGCAAATGCTGCATATGGTTATCAACGGCCTTTCAATGGACCGATAGGTAATATGTACAACTCTACTTGGAAGAACCATCCAAATTTCAGTTGGAGGAATGGTCCCACGGCCAATCCTACCAACTCTCAAGGATGGCTACCCATGCAAAACATAGCCCCACCTCAATTCTCAATGGAGGACACTTTAAAGGCGTTTATGCAAGGACAAACACAAATTAATCAATGAATTCAGTAAATGTTCCAAGAGCTTAAAGTATCGGTTGATAAGATTAAGGAATGCTTGAATGCTAGGGAAGGGACCTTTCCAAACCAACCTCAGGCCAATCCTAAACAAGCACATGAAATTAGCACCCCTAACTCTCCAACCAACATGTGGAGCAAGCAAAATTCATCACCACTCTTAGAAGTGGTAAGCAAGTGGACAAATCTATTCCAGTGAAGGCCAATAAGCCTAATGATCCGGTAATTCTTGAGAATGAGGATGGACCTAGCTTAACACCACAAGAAACAGAACGCGTTGACAAGCCCATAGCACCATTCCCTTCGAGATTGGTTGCTCCAAAATCTCTCCCAAACACTCATGATATTTTAGAAGTCTTCAGACAAGTCAAGATCAACATTCCATTGCTGATGTCATTAAACAAATCCCCTCTTATGCTAAGTTTCTAAAGGACTTATGCACAACCAAATGAAAATACAATGTGCAACAAAAGCCCTTTTTGAATGAACAAGTGAGTGTCATTCTCACCCAAAAGACCCTTACAAAATACAAGGATCACAGTAGTCCCACAATCTCATGTATCATTGGTGATTACCGGATTGAGCGTGCATTACTAGATTTAGGGGCAAGCGTAAATTTGATCCCATACTCGGTATACGAGCAATTGGGTCTTAGTGAATTAAAACCCGCCAAAACCACATTGCAACTCGCTGATAGATCCATCCATGTACCAAGAGGGATGGTTGAGGATGTATTGGTCCAAGTCGACAAATTCTACTACCTGGTGGATTTCATCGTCTTGGACACGCAACCGGTTATGGATACTAGCACTCAAATACCAGTGATTTTAGGCCACCCATTCTTGGCTACATCAGACGCAATTATAAATTGCCAGAATGGGGTGATGAAATTGTCATTTGAGAACATGACATTAGAGGTAAACGTGTTCAACATGTGCAAAAAAAGCAAAGAAATGAGGAGGATAATGAGTTCTTCAAGGTAAACATGCTCGAGTCCTTTGAAGAAGAGGAGCTCCTCCAACTTGAACCACTTAAAACTTTGGAGACATGCTTGGCAAACTTTAAAAATTCTAAAGATCCCATCATGTGTGATATTGTGCAAGCGTTGAGTAGTGAAAAATCGGTAGTTGATACTAGTCGGTGGAGGCCTCATTTTGAGAAATTGCCACCAACCACATCAAAGCCTCTACCATCTAATATCAAACCGCCGAAGCTTGACCTTAAACCATTGCCATCCGAGCTTAAATATGTATATTTGGGTTAAAAGGAAACATTTTCAGTTGTCATAGCCTCTCACCTAGGAAAAGACTAAGAGTTCAAGTTGATTGAGCTATTCAAAGAACATAGGGGAGCCATAAGGTGTACAATAGCAGACCTCAAAGGGATAGACTCTTCGATATGCACTCACCGTATACACCTCGAAGAAAATGCAAAAACAACTAGACAACCTCAAAGGAGGTTAAATCCAAACATGATGGAGGTTTTCAAAGGCGAGGTTTTAAAGCTACTAGATGTGGATATCATCTACCCCATCTTGGATAGCCAATGGGTGAGTCCTACCCAAGTTGTCCCTAAGAAGTCTGGTATTACCATTGTAGATAACGCCAACAATGAGCTTATACCGACTAGAGTGACCACCAGTTGGAGTTATCGGACGCTAAACACGGTCACTAGGAAAGACCACTTCCCTCTTCCATTCATGGATCAAATTTTGGAGAGGTTGGTGGGTCACCCCTATTATTGCTTCCTAGATGGCTATTCTGGCTACAGCCAAATTGATATAGCTCCGAAAGACCAAGAGAAGACCACCTTTACATGCCCGTTCGGCACCTTCGCATATCGAAGGATGCCAGTCAGACTATATAATGCACCCGCCACATTCTAACGATGCATGTTGAGTATATTTCTCTGACATGGTGGGTGAGTTTCTCAAGGTATTCATGGATGATTTTTCTATTTTTGGTTGTACATTCGATGAGTGCATCAATCACTTGAAATCGATCTTGACAAGGTGTGAGAGAAGAACCTTGTTTTAAACTAGGGGAAGTGTCATTTTATGGTACAAAGAGGAATAGTCCTTAGACATATCATCTCTTCCAATGGCATAGAGGTAGACCAGGCGAAAATTGACATTATTGCTAACCTACCACCACCCAAAAGCATATACAACGTGCGGTCCTTTCTTAGACACGTCGGTTTTTATAGAAGGTTCATAAAGAATTTTAGCCATATCTCTAAGCCTTAATGTAACCTTCTCCAAAAGGAAAACCAATTCAAGTGAAGTTCCGAATGTCGATTAGCTTTTTCAAAGCTAAAGGACATGTTGACAACCGCTCCTATCATGCAACCACCGGATTGGTCCGTTCCTTTTGAGTTGATGTGTGATGAGAGCGATTATGCTATTGGAGTGGTGCTAAGCCAAAAGAGGGATAAAAAGCCCTATGTTATCTAATATGCGAGTAGGACCTTGAATCTTGCCCAAATTAATTACTCGACTACGGAGAAAGAGCTCCTAGCCGTCATTTTTGCCTTAGAAAAATTCAGGCCTTACTTAATAGGATCCAAGGTCATCATTTTCACAGACAATGCGGTGCTGAAACATTTTCTTTCTAAGAAGGATGCTAAGCCCCGTTTGCTAAGATGGATCTTACTCCTTCAAAATTTTTACATAGAAATAAAAGATAAGAAAGGAGTAGAGAATGTGCTGGCGGATCATTTATCCTGCCTAGTTTTACATGATTCCATTGACGAGTCACCTATTGAGGACTCATTCCCTGATGAGCAACTCTTTGTTGCTATGCATCCACCGTGGTACTTTAATATAGCAAACTATCTTTCCACAGGTGCGATGCCGACTCATTGGACTGTGCAGGATAAACAAAAATTTCTAAGGGAAGTGCACAGGGTTTTCTGGGATTATTCAAATATTGCCTAGATCAAATAATTAGGAGATGTGATGGTGGTTCTCACTTTTGCAATAGGCCTTTTGAAGCCTTAATGAAGAAATATGACATTAGGCATAAAGTGAGTACACCATACCACCCACAGATAAGTAGGCAAGCTGAAATTTCCTATCGGGAAATCAAACAGATTTTGAAGAAGACGATGAGGCCGGATCGTAAAGATTGGTCACTGAGATTAGTCGATGCTCTTTGGGCTCACTGTACCACCTATATAGACTTGTCTGTGGGAAAGCTTGTCACTTGCCCGTGGAACTTGAACACAGCCTATTGGGCAATTCGGGCATTGAACTTCGACATTGACAAGGCTAGGTCGCTTGGCAAACTCCAATTGAATGAGCTTAATGAGATCCGGAATGATGCTTACGAGAACTCGAGGACTTACAAGAGTAAGATAAAAGCCTTTCATGACAAACACATTTTCAGAAAAAGATTTCATGAAGGCCAAAAGTACTCTTATACAATTCACGACTTCATCTTTTTTGAAAAAATTGAGATCTCGACGGACCAGCCCATACATTGTTAAAGAAGTTTTTCCTCATGAAGCTGTGGAGATAGAGAATGAGGCGAATGGTAATTGCTTTAAAGTGAATGGACAACGCCTTAAACCATTCATTGAAAATTTTGATTCAGAGATATGTCCATCACTCTGAAGGATCCTGTGTATCAGGATGATTGATTTCCTAGTCTAACGGAGGTATATAGTAGATTAGGTTTAGTATTTTTCTGTTTTAGTTTTATTACTTTAGTAAATTTAGTTGTTGGAGGTAGATTTCTATGATCGACTCTCTCAGGTGTCTTCATTCTCACCCTCTTATTTTTATCATTGCTCTCATGTTATTGCTCATTGTATATCTTTTTACATTGAGGACAATACAAGATTTAGTTGGGGGATGAGATTCCTAGATGAATCTACTAGTTTTTGTACATTTCGAACAATTATATAGAAAATTTCTTATTTTTCTTAATTTCAAACCTCTTTAGGAAAACTTTGTTTCTATGCACTTGGGATGCCATAAGTATGAAAGGATGAGAGATAAGTTGATATGATTTTGAGAAGTTGAAATTAGTTTCATTATAATCGCTTTCTATATGAATTCCCCTATTTATTTGATTGATAGAAATTTGAACACTTTTGAGCCTAGTTCACGTTACACGATTCTTATGGTTTGAAGGAATTATGTAGATTTACAGATTTGTTAGGCTTAGGTCTAAGGTGTTAAGGAACCAAGCCGAGGAACTTTGCCCATCCTTGTTCGTGAGAAGGAATAATGAAAGATATAGATTTCTAAAAATCATATCTCATGTTTATGAAAAGAAAGGAAGTTTGGTTATTATTGAATACATGTTGAAAATTTCGAAAAGGGCTACCTATTACCAACTAGGGGATAGTCTACCCGTAACCAAAGCTGAAAATTTGAAGTAGTATGAAAGCCATCGAAGGAACGATAAGGCAAATTCTTGTCATAGGCATTTGGTTGACTTGTACAACTTTAGAGCTTTAGTTTGGTTGATCTATGAAGAAGGTAATCCTGGAAACTAATAAGATAAACATTCACTATGCACACTAGCTTGGACTTGTTTGGATTCTTCTATTTATCAATCAATTGGCGGGGATTCTATGTGAACATTTGTTATGTTTAGGGAGTTTAAGATTTTAACTTCTATCACTTGATTTTTTTGAATTTTGCACTTGTATGTCTTGGAGAGTATAAAAGCATAGTTCCGGAAGAGAGTTGGGTTTTGAAAAGTTGAATTTGTTTCATGCATGTTTTGCTCGAGACTAGCAAACTGCTGGTTTGGGAGGGTGTTGAGCTCTGAATTATGCATATTCTAACCCCAATTCATCACACATTATGCATGGTTTGCATGTTTAAAAGACTATACATGTTTTGTGATTATAGGATTGAGAGAGAGACTTTACTAATTCAATGACTAATGAGTCACTTTGTATACATTGAAGATCAAAAGATTAAGTGCCGAATGGTGTAAGAAAGATGCAAGGGAGAAAGAGAAGAAAGAAGAAAAGTTGCAGAAAAAATGCACTGCTGATTGGTAGTCCAACCGGTCCGCCATGGCCCATGACCGGTCAAAAATCCAAAAACAGGAGGCCTTTCCAGCTAACCTTGCTAGACCAAAAATAGACAAAACCGACCGGTCAGCCTGCCACTGACGATCAATCGTCTGACCGGTCGTATTCTCCTGGAGCTTGTGGAGTTTTTTACTTCGAAGGCTACATGTTTGAATTGTATGTGCTTCATTAGAAATAGAATATTATTTTCTGACTTAAGTGGGATTGTTTGTGTTTGAAGGCTTAATCTTCAAATTATATGAGAAATAGAACTTCGAATCTAGTTGTGTTTATGCTTGGATGAATGAACTCACATGGAACTAGTACAAGTGGATGCTTGAGGCCTTAGTTCCATTAATTATCAGATTTCTACAAAAGTTACTGTTTTTATTTAGTTTTTAAAATCAAACTTCAAAATTGCTTAATTTAAAGTTACTAGAATGGTTTGAATTGGTTTACCCTTTGAATTGGTTTACCCTAATTCCATGTGGATCAACCACGATCTTACCAAGTTATTACTACATCGCAAGCCTTGCACTTGAGGCGAGCGAACAAGTTTTTGGTCACTGAGGATCGACCTCGGTCTTATCGAGAATTATTACTACATCGCAGCCTTGCACTTTACCCAAAAACTTGTTCGCTCGCCTCAAGTGCAAGGCTGCGATGTAGTAATAATTCTCAGTAAGACCGAGGTTGATCCTCAGGGATTGTTGTAACAATTATAAACTACATAGCTAGGATGAACTAAATTCGGATTTGTATCGATGGATGGAATAAAACTATCTACTTTAGAATTAAATCAGGGAAATAAACACTAAAGTAGCAGGGATCCACTTATAATCATTCACAATGCCAATTCAAACCATTCAAGTCAATAACTCAATTGGAATCGGAGTTCTGTCCCTATCCAATCGGAACATAGAGCAATCAATTCATTATAACATATCTAACATAGATGGATCATCTACTGATATGGTTCTCTCATAACAACTAAGGCATTAGGCGTATCCAATCACACAGCCCAATCCTTCACAAAATAATTGAGATCACATTCATGATTCTTTCTCAAGCTTTATCACTAGACTTGATCTAGAAGCATAAGTTGAACTTCTATTAAACCAATATCAATACATAAACAACTATCTTATATTAAATCCCAAAGATAAGAACTTCTTCTAGTTTAGCTCTAGATAAGCACTTAGGAAACTTAGTTTGTAAGATCTCCTAGCATCCAACATATCATGATGGAACTAAAATCTCTACAACCCAAAATCCTATCAATCAACACCCCATTAAGCAATCTTAGTAATCAAAACATCGCATATAAGAGAAATCACAAGAGATAGAAGATTAACTAAAAATCTAACTTTATTTCAAACTTGAACTAGAAGTGTTCTTCATTAAACCCAAAAGTACTTAAACTAATTCGAATTAAGTATTGCAAACAACTATAAGCTTCACCTCTTAGCCCTAGCTAAGAGGTTTAGCCAACCATTAATAGGTTAACTAAAACTCAAAGGAAAGCTTCTGTAAAACATAGAAAAACCATAAAAACCCTAGTTGGAGGAGTTGCAAATGCTCCACGACGATCCTCTCCACCTCCCACGAACTTTTCAGCCTTCTTTGATACCTTAGGAATGATATAAAGGTGTCCTTTTGTAGCAAAAACCCGCCACTGACTTAGAATCTTCCACAAATCAGAGTCTCCTTACATAGTCTGGACACTAGCCAATCAATTAGTTGGTCTGGGCGATCAATCGATTTTTCAGGCCAACTGTAAAAAATGAATCTGGACATCTTTGAGCTGGGCGATTAATCGCAAGTGACTAACGATTAATCACAACTAGGTCTAGCAATCAATCGCAACTCCCCTTTTTAGTCCAGTAAGGTCCAACAACAAATTAGCACAATTCTGCTTTGAGCGATCAATCGCTCAGGGCTGTCGATCAATCACTTAGGCTGGGCAATCAATCGTTGGATCAATCTCTAGATCAATCTTCAGAAACTGTAACTTTCTGCATATTACTTTTCTAGCCCTGCAGCTCTGCACTTTGGTTTTTCTGTCCCCTCCAGGTCTTTTAACATGATTTCTTCAAGATTTTTCTTTATCTTTCAATTCCATCTTCCATTGCTTCTTTCTTCCATTCTTGACCTCTCTTCCTTCGATCTTCAACATGTATTAGGAAAGTCTTTTGTTATCAAATTGGTGAAGTCTCTCTCTCATTCCTAAAAATACAAAAACATGTATTAGATTAGTTTTGTATACATGCAAACCATGCATAATGTGTAATGAATTAGGATAAGAATATGCACAATTCAGATTTCAATAGCGGCCTTCCTGCACTGTACACTTGCATACTGTATGTTGCATGTTTGCCTCCGCTACTGCTTCCTGCATTGCACATGTCACACACCCCAAACCCGGGGACCGGGCTCACTAAATTCCCGATCGCCGACGTTGGTGCCAACAACCTCCGTAGTACCCCATTCTCGACTCCTAGCTCTCATATGCCAGGTTCCGATCCTGAGATCCCACTAGGAGGATTTTCAGGGTAATTTTTTTTTTGTAAAGGAGCATAATCAAAACCATAAAACATCATCAAATATCCACTATATAGTTTGTTGCTGGAAGGGAAAATACAAAATGTAGCAAAAGCCCAAAATATTAGGTACATGAACCGAGTTCAATGCTGCTGATGTGCCCTAGTACCTGCAGCATAAACAAACGCGCATAAGCTTCCTACAAAGCTCAGTAGAGTGCGTGTGTGCTCATGTGATGCATATGACAAGTATACAGATATCAGAGTCTAAGTTACCAGGTTCATAAATGCTATCAGCCATCTCAAGGCTATGCGATGGCCTACATGGCCGAGTGTTACATGCTAGAGATGCAATGCAAACACGTCAATCCTCAACTAATCCACATATCAAAATGGTTTTCATCTGGGACATCACCGGGGTCTAGTACACTCTGATATTGGCCGCCGCACATCGCGCGCATAACCAAGCGAGTAGAAAAGACCTCACTATCCGCCTCGTCAGTGGTATGCCAATGCCCACCCGGCTTGCCGATAGCGAACCCATGTCATGAGCTGGTCAGACTCGACCTAGCTTATAGTCCCACTCCACCCGGGCGGATAAGGTCACACCCCTTTCCAACAGACCTCGACACAGTGGGAGACGCAGCCTACTGGTATTTGGCATTTGGGCGCTCGTGTTATCCACTCAATTTCGACGTTGGAGCATCCTACTGGTACCAAGGGTTTAGGGACTTTCACCCAAGGACATCCATAGCGTCCACGTACTAGAACAAGTTTCCAGTGTCCATTACTGCCAACCACGATACGACTATGGTGGCCACTACCCTGATGCTGCTAGGGTATGAAAGCGATCGTGACATACATAATGCGAAATGCATGAGTCACGTAATCCTAGTCATGCACCAAACTAACGCATACTGCACAATTATGTGGGGCGACCCTGTCTCGCATGGGTCCCCTAAGTATAACAAGCCAACTAGCATATGCTATGATTAATCGTGGTCCATAACAGGCATACAAATGATGCGTATGAGCATATGAATGAGCATGGTATTCATTATACTAAGCATATTATCAGTGTGAAGTATCAAGCTAAGTATACTAGCATGTTACCAAACATATCACGTAATGTTGGCCTTAAATGGCCCAATATATATACAAAGAGGGGGACCCGGACTGTGGGTCCCATTGGAAATGTAAAGGTCTTCGTGGCATAGCCCACTTGAGATCACATCGGCCCCATACTTGGGCCTACACTTACAAAATAGGCCGCCAAAACTAGGTGTACGGCATGGATAAAAAATATATATCAAAGGAAGGACCATGGCGGGCGCCCGCCCATTGGTCGGATAGCAAATACAACTTATTGATCTTAGGAAGTTTCAGTGGTAGGTATTCAATCGCCACCATTTCCTAAGTGAAGCCCACTCAAATTGGGCCCCACGCATCGATCAAAACGGGTGGCATGGTACACAATACATCCATCAAGGTGGAACCCAAAGATGGGCCCACAACCTTTAGTTGGACGCAAAATAATCACTAAAGTGGCCCCAAGGAAGTTCTCAATGGTGGGCATCAATGACCACTGTTCCCTGCAGGTGTAGTCCATCTGACGTTTGGATCTGCCTCATTGTTGGGGCCATGTCCTAAAATAATCTAGGGAAACAGATGGGCAGCGTGGATAAGACTGATACATCACGATGGGACCCACAAGGTGGGCCACCTACTAGGCTGCGTCGGTACCCAGCTAGGTCCCAGGAAGTTTGAATCAAGCAGATATTTATGTTTTCTCCTTCATCCAGACCTATGCTACAGGTCTGGATGGCAAACAAACATCATGGTGTGCCTTAGCAAGGCTTCAACGGTAGGCATCATTCCCTCCACCATTCCAGATGGTGTGGCCCACATGAGACTTGTATTGGTTCATTTTTGGGCCCATGCCCTGCAATAATATAGCAAAATGTATGGACTGGCTGGGCATGGTGGGTCCCACGAGGTGGGCCACTGCTGGACACGCTGCCTCCAGCGTGGACCACACTCATGGCCCAAAAGGTTGTGGACCCAGCTGATATCTGTGTTTTCTTTTCATCCATGTCTCTGTGTCCTTGACAACAGATTAGATGGTAAGTAAACCTCACAGTGGGACCCCACACGTGTAACAGCAAGCCCCACTATTTCCAACGGTGGCCGTTCATCCCCACCACTCCCCATGATGTGGTCCGCTGAAGTGTTGGATCCAGCAGATACTTGTGATTTTCCTTATGGACGGGTTACAGGGAAAATCATCATGATGGTGGGCCCTGAAATGATTTCAATAATAGGCATTCATCCCCACCGTTTCTTGTGGTGAGGCCCACCCAAGATCTAGATCTTCTTAACGTTTGGGCCTTGGCCCTTGAAATGATCTAGGAAAACAGATGGACGGCTTGGATGAAACTAATACATCATGGTGGGTCCCACGAGTGGGCCACATGCTGAGGCGCCCACGCTTCCAGCACCGTGGACTCTGGTTACTCCCAACGTCAGAGACACTGGGAGCCTTGTTCCCATATTTTTTTTATTTTCTTCTTCTTTTTTTTGTTTTCCTTGGTTTTTATCGAGTGGGGCCCACATGAGGATGATCCACTTCGTTCATCAGGCTCCCAAGCTCATGGGGGGCCTAATGAGCCCAATATTGGGTACGTTACGAGGGCTACAAACATCAAGGTGGGCCAAGGAAATCTTAACAGTAGACATCATTATCTCCATTATTTCCTGTGGTGCGGTCCGCTAAAGATTTAGATCGGTTTCATATTTGGGCCCTGGCCCTAAAACAAGTCGGGAAAATAGATGGACAATGTGTATTAAACACAAACATCAAGGTGGGTCCCATGAGTGGGGACCCCACTCACGTCGTCCAATGCCCTGACGCTGGACAGTCCAAGCGTCTCTGACACTGAGGACGTCCAGCATCCGGGTTTCCTCCTTTTTTTATTTTTATTTTATTTTATTTCAAGTGGGACCCACATGAATGCGATCCACTCCGTCTATCGGACTCTTCAGCTCATGGGGTACCCATAGAGCCCTATATTGGGCAGGTAAAAAAGTCCTAGAATCATCAAGGTGGGCCAAGGAAATTTCGTCAGTGGACATCATTATCTCCACTGTTTTCTATGGTGTGGTCCACCTGATATCTGGATCTGTCTCATTTTTGGTATCCAGCCCTAGGATAGGCTGGAGAAACAGATGGACAGTGTGGATAATACACAAGCCTCAAGGTGGGCCCCACGAATGGGCCCCATGGTCAACGCCGAAAACGGGATTCACCCAAGCGCTGCTGGGCAGTAGCGTCCTCCGGACATTGTCTGTCCAGCGGCCAATCTCCTTTTTTTATATATATTATTATAATCTCTCTCTCTCTCTCTCTCTCTCTCTCTCTCTCTCTCCCCCCCCCCCCGTAGGATCTTGTAAGGGTAGAAAGGAGGGGTCATGGGGTGATGATGGCTAGCATGGGAGGGGCATGGAAGGTATGGGGGGTGTGGGCTTGTGTTGACTTTTTGGTGAGAGAGGGATGGGTTGAGTAGGGTTTGTGTAGATTAGGGTGATGAGAGGGGTATGGGTGAGGGTGAGGGTGATGATTGGACCTTTTCTTGGGATATGTGTAAGTGGGGCCCGCGCCACATGTGCGTTGCGCGGCCCGCCTCGGATTGCGCAAATGATCACAACTTTCATACCAAGTATCGCAATGGGGCATACCACGCGGCGTTGGAATCGCAGCGCCTACGCAGTCGCCGGGGTATAGGTCTTGGGTCGATGTCGTACTAAAATAGGGTCGCGATCAAGGCTCACTAATCTAGTCCATCCGGGACGTACCGGTACCTGAAACTAAGCGTACGGAGGGCAAATCAGGGTATGGGTCTTACAACTCTCCCCCTAACAAAAATTTTGTCCTCGAAATTTGCACTACAAATCCAAACTAGCCGAAGATCATAAGAAAAGGAAATCACATCGCTATATATGCATACCAAGTGAAAAGCAATCATACAGATACAATCAATCATCGAAAAGATGGGGATAAGACTTCGCGAATCTCTGCCTCTCGCTCCCACGACACCTCATCAACGCTATGATGACTCCACTGGACCTTACTAAAGGAATGACCTTGGTTCGGAGGACCTGCTCGTTTCGGTCAAGTATACGAACCGGCTGCTCATTGTAAGAAGCATCCTCACGAACCTCCAACGGCTGCCAATCTATCACAGGAACCACGTCTGACCCACACTTCGGCAACATAGAAACATGAAAAACGTTGTGGACTCCAGACAACTGTAGTGGGAAGGCAAGCTGATAGGCTACGGCGCCAACACGCCCAGTGATCTCGAAGGGTCCAATGAATCTCGGGGCAAGCTTCCCCTTGACTCAGAACGAACCACGCCCTTCATGGGTGAGACCCTGAGATACACACTATCCCCAATGGAAAACTCTAGGGGACGACTTCGATGATTTGTAAAACTCTTCTATCGACTCTGAGCTGTGCACATATCTGCCTGATGATATCGATAGCCTCTGATGTCCTTTGCACAAGCTCGGGACCTAGAAGACGACGCTCTCCAACCTCGGTCCAACAACTAGGAGACTTGCAAGGTCTACCATACAACGCCTCAAAAGGAGCCATACCGATAGTCGCCTGGTAGCTGTTATTGTATGCAAACTCAGCCAAACGCAAGTGTTTATCCCAACTACCTGAGAAATCCAACACAAAAGCTCGAAGCATGTCCTCAAGGATCTGGTTGACCCTCTTGTTCTGTCCATCAGTCTGAGGATGATATGCGGTGCTGAACTTCAAGGCAAGCCCCATCGCCTTCTGAAAACTCCCCCAGAACCGCGACGTAAATCTTAGATCTCGGTCTGAAACGATCGAAACTGGGACACCGTGCAGTCTCACAATCTCCTCGATAAACAATTCTGCAAGTCAGTCCAATAACCAAGTCACACGTATCACAAGAAAATGTGCCGACTTTGTTAGACGATCGACAACAACCCAGATAGCGTCGTGATTGCTCTGAGTCCTCGGCAAGCCCATAATGAAGTCTATGGTCACGTGCTCCCATTTCCACAGCGGGACACTCAACGACTGCAAGGGACCTAAAGGTTTGCGATGATCAGCCTCGACACACTGGCAAGTTTCACACTTAGCCACAAAACTAGCAATCTGACGCTTCATCCTGGCTCAGAAATACTGCCTCCTCATATCACGATACATCTTGGTAGAGCCTGGGTGAATCGTGAACCTCGATCAGTGTGCCTCCTCCATAAGATCTCTGCGCAACTGTGGAATATCTGGGATACACAACCGACCCCTGAAACGAAGTCCACCATCTGACCCAATCTGCCAATCTGTCTGGCCCTCTGACGCGGCCTCTGTTCGAAAATCTTGCAACGTCTGATCAGCTTACTGAGCCTCGATCACCCTAGAAACAAGAGAGGGTTGAATTGACAAGCTCGATAACTGCACGATAGAAGACTGCAGGCTCGACTCAAAATCATACTCGGCAACATCCTCGAGCATCCTCCACTCCCGGACCATCATATGCGCCACTAGGCCTCGTGGCTGACGGCTGAGGGCATCTGCCACCACGTTGGCCTTGCCAGGGTGGTACTGAAGATCAAAATCATAATCCTTTAGGAGCTCCATCCAGCGTCTCTGCCTCATTTTTAACTCGGACTGCGAGAAGAGGTACTTCAGGCTCTTGTGGTCAGAAAAGAGCTCGAACCTGACCCCATAAGATAGTGCCTCCACACCTTCAGTGCGAAGATTACCGCTGCTAACTCCAAATCATGTGTGGGTAGTTCTGCTCATGGACCTTGAGCTGGCGAGACGCGAAGGCCACGGGTCTACCATGCTGCATCAGGACAGCACCCAAACCAATATGCGAGGCATCTGTAAAAACCATGAATCCTTCACTCCCTGAGGGAAGAGTGAGGATTGGTGTAGAAGTAAGACGGTCCTTCAGTTCTGCAAATGCTCGCTCACAGGCATCGCTCCAAACGAACTCAGCGCACTTCCGGGTCAACCTGGTTAGCGGGGCTGCAATACGGGAGAAGCCCTCGATGAAGCGGCGATAATAACCTGCTAACCCAAGGAAACTCCAAATTTCGGACGCGTTCGTGGGCTGACCCCACTAACACACGGCATCAATCTTCACCGGATCCACTGCTACTCCCTGCCTCGTCACAACATGACCGAGAAACTTCACCTCCTCCTGCCAAAACTCGCACTTCTCCAACTTCACATAAAGCTGGTGTGTGCGGAGGGTCTGCAAGGTGATCTTCAGATGTTGCTCATGCTCCTCCCGAGTCCTCGAATAGATCAGAATGTCATCGATGAACACCACAACGAACTGATCAAGGTAAGGACGAAAGACCTCGTTCATCAATTGGATGAACACAGCGGCTGCATTGGTCAGTCCGAAAGACATGACCTGGAACTCAAAATGACCGTAACGCGTCCTAAATGCCGTCTTCGGGATATCCTCCTCCCTAACACGGACCTGATGATAACCGGACCGTAGGTCAATCTTTGAAAAGAACTGCGCCTCTCGCAATTGGTCAAATAAACCGTTGATCCTCGGAAACGGGTAGTACCTATTCTTAATCGTGACCTTGTTAAGCTCGCAGTAATCCACGCAGAGCCTCAACGAGCCATCCTTCTTCTTCACAAAGAGTACCGGCGCTCTCCACGGTGAACTACTCGGACAGATGAAGCCTAGTTCAAGCAACTCGTCCAACTTCTTCTGCAGCTCCCGCAACTCCAATGGTGCCATACGGTACGGGGCCTTTGAGAATGGCGCAGTACCGGGCACGAGGTCAATCTGAAACTCGGTATGCCGACAAGGTGGTAACCCCAAAATCTCCTGAAACACATCCGGAAAATCGCAGACTACCGGCAACTAGTCGATGCACAAGGCAACCGGCTCCTCTACGGCACACGACATCAAAGATGACAACTGCTCTCCTCTGGGCTCGGCAACGAACTGAAACTGCGGCATGCTGGGTATAAGGAAGCGACTGTTCTTGCGAAGCAGTCCAATACAGCATGATACTCGGCCAGCCAATCCATGCCCATGATAACATCAAACTCAGTCATCGGTAAAACAAACAAATCGGCAGGCAAAAAGGTCTCTCCTACCAGGACGGGGCAAGACGAACAGATCAAACTTAATACTGCGGTCTTCCTTAAGGGTGTCGACACTGACAAACCCTCATGCACGGATTCTAATGACAAACCAGTCGATCGGCAAAAATCATCGGATACAAAAGAATGCGATGCGCCAGAATCAAACAAAACATGAGCTATGCATGCAGAGACAATGAGTGTACCATCAACGACTCCTCCAGCTGTTTGAGGATCCTGCTGGGCTACGTAGAACCTGCCCGGGGATGTGTCTGTCCCCTCTGCGGTCGTCGCTGCGGCCTATGCTGCTGCCTCTACTGTTGTGGCTGTTGCTGCCGCTGCTGCTGTGGCTGCTGTTGTGGGTGGGGGCACTCATGTCTACAGTGCCCTATCCCTCCACATCCGTAACAAACACCTGCAAACTGTCTCTGGGACGGTGTTGGAGATGCTGTTGGTGCTCATGGCGGTCGAAAGGATGGATGAACCGGATGCCTCTGTGGTGCCCGAGTCTGCTGCTGCCGAAAGCTGCTAGAAGGAGCCTTCCTCTTCCCCTTCCGATCTCCGCTCTGGTCACGGATCTGCTGCGCATCGGCCCACTCTGCCTCATATATCTGGGCCCGCTCCACAACCTCCTCGAACGTAGGAAGCTTGTGTCCCATGACACAGCTACGAAGGCCAAGGCGCAATCCCCTCTCGAATCAACGGGCCTTCCGCCCCTCATCATCTACAAGATATGTCGCAAATCTGGATAGCTCAACGAATCGAGCCTCGTATGCGACATTGACATATCTCCCTGGACCAGTGTCTCGAACTCTAGAGCACGCTGCTGGCGGACATGCTCGGGGAAGAACTTCCGGTCAAACCGGCCCACAAAGTCTTCTTATGTCCACTCAAAATTAGGCCCGGCGGCTCAGGTAACCAATGCCCACCAGTGCTCAGCCTCTCCCTGAAGAAGAAAAATGGTGAGAGGAACTCGCTCCTCGGTCGTGCATCGCATCATAGTAAAGATCTTCTTTACCTCCGATTTCCATCTCTCTGCTGCCCCCGGGTCTGGCCCGCCCAAGAAACGTGGGGGATCCATCTATCTGAAATCCATCAGTAAGGAACGAGCACGATCCTGCTTCGATGGGGCAACTACATTGAATGACCTCCTCTCCTGGCGCTCTACCATGGAGGTCATAACGCGCATCATCTACTGGAACTGACCAGCAGTCATAGCTGGAGCTGGAGCTGGGGCTGAGGTTGTCCGGGATGTACTTGCACTAGTCGACGGCCTACCGGTGACTCGCTTGGGTGCCATATCCTACAGAAAAGGACAGGTATCACTTAGCATTGATACTCTCGAATGCACACACGTTAGGGAACCATATTCAGAAGTTTCTAAGCTCACAATAGGGAATCCTATTATAACTATGTTGTAACAAGATCCTAGTGTGGGTCGCTAAGTGCATGAGATCAGGATCCTAATCATCCTAAGTTTGCAACAATCACTCAGTGAAGGATAGTTAATCTAAGGCCATTAATTGATATGTGATGTCATCAACAGGTATTCCCAAGTTATGCTCTAATACCAACTTCTGTCACGCCCCAAACCCGGAGACCGGACTCACTAAATTTTCGATCGCCGACCTTGGTGCCAACAGCCTCCATAGTACCTCATTCTCAACTCCTAGCTCTCATATGCCAGGTCCGATCCTAAGATCCCACTAGGAGGATTTTTGGGGTAAATTTTTTTGTAAAGGAGCATAATCAAAACCATAAAACATCATCAAATATTCACTATATAGTTTGTTGAATACAGTGTTGGAAGGGGAAATACAAAATGTAGCAAAAGCCCAAAATATAAGGTACATAAACCGAGCTCAATGCTGTTGATGTGCCCTAGTACCTGCAGCATAAACAAACGCGCATAAGCTTCCTACGAAGCTCAGTGGAGTGCGTGTGTGCTCGTGTGATGCATATGACAAGTATACAGATATTAGAGTAAGTGAAAGTAATAGAGGGCTAAGTTACCAGGTTCATGAATGCTATTAGCCATCCCAAGGCTATGCGATGCAAGGGCCTACATGGCTGATTGTTACATGCTAGAGATGCATTGCAAACACGTCAATCCTCAACTAATCTACATATCAAAATGGTTCTCATCTGGGACATCACCGGGGTCTAGTACACTCTGATATTGGCCGCCGCACATCGCGCGCATAACCAAGCGAGTAGAAAAGACCTCATTATCCGCCTCGTCAGTGGTATGCCAATGCCCACCCGGCTCGCCGATAGCGGACCCATTTCATGAGCTGGTCAGACTCGACCTAGCTTATAGCCCACTACACCTGGGCGGATAAGGTCACACCCCTTTCCAGCCGACCTCGACACAGTGGGAGTCGCGGCCTACTGGTATTTGGCACTTGGGCGCTTGTGCTATCCACTCGGTCTTGACGTTGGAGCATCCTACTAGTACCACAGGGTTTAGGGACTTTCACCCAAGGACATCCATAGCGCCCACGTACTAGAACAGGTTTTCGGTGTCCATTACTGCCAACCACAATGTGACTATGGTGGCCACCACCCCGATGCTGCTAGGGTGTGAAAGCGATCATGACATACATAATACGAAATGCATGAGTCACGCAATCCAAGTCATGGACCAAACTTACGCATACTGCGCAATCATGTGGGGCGACCCTGTCTCGCACGAGTCCCCTAAGTATAACAAGCCAACTAGCATATGCTATGATTAATCGTGGTCCATAACATGCATACAAATGATGCGTATGGGCATATGAATGAGCATGGTATTCATTATACTAAGCATATTATCAGTGTGAAGTATCAAGCTAAGTATACTAGCATGTTACCAAACATATCACGTAATGTTGGCCTTAAATGGCCCAATATATATACAAAGAGGGGGGACCCGGACTGTGGGTCCCATTGGAAATGTAAAGGTCTTCGTGGCGTAGCCCACTTGAGACCACATCGGTCCCATACTTGGGCCTGCACATACAAAATAGGCCGCCAAAAATAGGTATACGGCATAGATAAAACATATATATCAAAGGAAGGACCATGGCGGGCCCCGCCCACTGGTCGGATAGCAAATACAACTTATCAGTCTTAGGAAGTTTCAGTGGTAGGTATTCAATCACCACCATTTCCTAAGTGAAGCCCACTCAAATTGGGCCCCACGCATCGATTAAGACGGGTGGCATGGTACACAATACATCCATCAAGGTGGAACCCAAAGATCGGCCCACAACCTTTAGTTGGATGCAAAATAATCACTGAAGTGGCCCCAAGGAAGTTCTCAATGGTGGGCATCAATGACCACTGTTCCCTGCAGGTGTAGTCCATCTGACGTTTGGATCTGCCTCATTGTTGGGGCCATGTCCTAAAATAATCTAGGGAAACAGATGGGCAGCGTGGATAAGACTGATACATCAGATGGGACCCACAAGGCGGGCCACCTACTAGGCTGCGTCGTACCCAGCTAGGTCCCAGGAAGTTTGAATCAAGTAGATATTTATGTTTTCTCCTTCATCCAGACCTATGCCACAGGTCTGGATGGCAAACAAACATCATGGTGTGCCTTAGCAAGGCTTCAACGGTAGGCATCATTCCCTCCACCGTTCCAGATGGTGTGGCCCACATGAGACTTGTATTGGTTCATTTTTGGGCCCATGCCCTGCAATAATATAACAAAATCTATGGATCAGCTGGGCATGGTGGGTCTTGGACACGTTGCCTCCAACGTGTTCATGGCCCAAAAGGTTGTGGACCCAGCTGATATCTGTGTTTTCTTTTCATCCATGTCTGTGTGTCATTGACAACAGATTAGATGGTAAGTAAACCTCACAGTGGGGCCTCACACGTGTAACAGCAGGCCCCACTATTTCCAACGGTGGCCGTTCATCCCCACCACTCCCCATGATGTGGTCCACTGAAGTGTTGGATCTAGCAGATACTTGTGTTTTTCCTGATGGACGGGTTACAGGGAAAATCATCCTGATGGTGGGCCCTGAAATGATTTCAATAGTAGGCATTCATCCCCACTGTTTCCTGTGCTGAGGCCCACCCAAGATCTAGATCTTCTTAACGTTTGGGCCGTGGCCTTGAAATGATCTGGGAAAACAGATGGACGACTTGGATGAAACTAATACATCATGGTGGGTCCCACGAGTGGGCCACCTGCTGAGGCGCCCACGCGTCCAGCACCGTGGACGCTGGCTACTCCCAGCGTCTCTCTGACGCTCGGAGCCTTGTTCCCATATTTTTTTTTTCTTCTTCTTCTTTTTTCCTTGGTTTTTATCGAGTGGGGCCTACATGAGGATGATCCACTTCGTTCATCAGGTTCCCCAGCTCATGGGGGGCCCAATGAGCCCTATATTGGGTACATTACGAGGGCAACAAACATCAAGGTGGGCCAAGGAAATCTTAACAGTAGACATCATTATCTCCATTATTTCTTGTGGTGCGGTCTGCTAAAGATTTGGATCGGCTTCATATTTGGGCCCTGGCCCTAAAACAAGTCGGGAAAACAGATGGACGGTGTGGATTAAACACAAACATCAAGGTGGGTCCCATGAGTGGGGACCCCACTCACGTCATCCAACGCCCTGACGCTGGACAGTCCCAGCGTCTCTGATGCTGAGGACATCCAGCGTCCGGGTTTCCTCCTTTTTTTATTTTTTTTATTTTATTTCAAGTGGGGCCCACATGAATGCGATCCACTCCGTCTATCGGACTCTTCAGCTCATGGGTACCCATTGAGCCCTATATTGAGCAGGTAAAAAGGCCTAGAATCATCAAGGTGGGCCAAGGAAGTTTCGTCAGTGGACATCATTATCTCCAATGTTTTCTATGGTGTGGTCCACCTGAGATCTGGATCTGTCTCATTTTTGGTATCCAGCCCTAAGACAGGCTGGAGAAACAGCTGGACGGTGTGGACAATACACAAGCCTCAAGGTGGGCCCCACGAATGGGCCCCATGGTCAACGCCCAAAACGGGCTTCACCCAAGCGCTGCTGGGCAGCAGCGTCCTCTGGAGCTGTCTGTCCAGCGGCCAATCTCCTTCTTCTTCTTTTTTTTTTTTTATATATATTATTATAATAATAATAATTATTATTATTATTATTATCATGATTTCCCAGGTTGTGGGGCTCATTCATGGATGATCCAATCCATCCATCTGATTGCCCATCACAAGGTGGGCCCAAGGAAAGAAAATGAAAGGCAAATGAGAAAAGGGGGATTTTATGTCCCCGTTGCACTCAGCTCGAAATATGAACGGTTGGATTAGGTCGAGTTGACGATCGGACGGTTAGGATGATGATCGGGGTCCTCTAAGCTAGATGATGATCAGGGTCCTCCAAGCTAGGTTCCTCCCTTCTAATTCCTCTAACTCCCTCTTAATCTCTCTCTTCTTAATCCTTTCTCTCTCTTTCTTTCTCTCTCCTTAATCCTCTCTCTCTCTCTCTCTCTCTCTATCTCTCTCCTCTCTCTCTCTCTCTCTCTCTCTCTCTCTCTCTTCTTTTTATTTTTTTGCAAATATGGAAATAAGAAACCCCCCCCCCCCCCCCCCTTAAGGATCTTGTAAGGGTAGAAAGGAGGGGTAATGGGGTGATGATGGCTAGCATGGGAGGGGCATAAAAGGTATGGGTGTCTGGGCTTGTGTTGACTTTTTAGTGAGAGAGGGATGGGGTGAGTAGGGTTTGTGTAGACTAGGGTGATGAGAGGGGTATGGGTGAGGGTGTGGGTGATTGATTTGACCTTTTCTTGGGATTTGTGCAAGTGGGGCCCACGCTACACGTGCGTTGCACGACCCGCCTTGGATTGTGCAAATGATCACAACTTTCACACCTGGTATCTCAATGAGGCGTGCCGCGCGGCGTTGGAATCGCAGCGCCTACGCGGTCGCCGGGGTATAGGTCTTGGGTCGATGCGGTACTAAAATAGGGTCGCGATCAAGGCTCGCTAATCTGGTCCATCCGGGACTTACCGGTACCCGAAACTAAGCGTATGGAAGGCAAATCAGGGTACAGGTCTTACAGCACAACTCTATGTTATTTATGTACATAAGGAAGTACCCCCCATTTGGATTGAATAAAAAATACAAAAAAAATAAATTCCTAATAATAAATATTTCAATTTTTCATTCCAAGTACAAATCATTAATTTTTTACATTTCATGAAAAGTTCATCTTTTATATCGAAGGGTTTTCCTTAAATCCAAACCGCTCATAAATTCTAATATATCAAAATAAGACTAAAATATCAAAGACTGGTAAAATATTCATGATAATTATGTTGATCTATGAGTAAAATGGTAATTTAGGGTTTTTTACTTAGAATTTTCAGACATAGTGATATGATCATATCATCGTTTTAAGGCATATTCATGTAAATTAGCTATAATTTGACAACATTGCTTGCATCATGCACACACTCTTTTTATAACTACATGACCTTGTTCTGCTTGGTAAAGGGATTCTTAAGAGCATTTCTATGAAGTTCAAAGCCATGTTGATGTCTTATTCCAAGACATGCAAACGAGTCCATAGCAAGTTTTGAAGGATTCTAGAATGGACATTCCAAGACATATGCAAAGGAGCCCATAGCAAGCTTTAAAGGATTCCAAAATGGACCTGAAGATACAACTTGAAATACTAGAATAACTAGTGACAATTTGTTTATCTTTGCTTGCAAGGAAATGAAGTGATGTACTATTAAGAAAACTATTAAAGGTGGTCAACCCAAATTCAGCTCAAACTGTACAGTCGTATACAACATCATTAAAAAAAGACTCGCAAGGGCTTGTTTAGCTCACAAAGTCGTCTTCCTCTTCACCACAAGAGGGTTCATTGTCTCATATAACAACCAAAGCTCGATGAATGCAGACAAGATGATGGATGAAGGTATTGCCAAAGAAGAAAAGAACACCCTTTAAATCTTTGACAAAGACTGCATCAAAGGGCCCTCGCCTCGAAGTGTCACAAAGACCCATCACTCGAAGTGTTACCAGAGGCAACCCAGCCATGGCTCTGCCAGCACTATACATGGGAGCCATGAAAGTATCCTTTACCATTAAGGATTTTCCTGCACTTCTTGCCTCTCCTATTGCACAAGTATGAAGAGACAAGACTATTACGCTATACAGGTCTTCCCCCAGAGCGTTATCCATATAAATCCAACTGGAACAGTACCAACAAAGAGTGACATACTTTAAACCCATGAACTCCTCACAGTTTAACAACCCTAAGTCGAGTAGTGGTTCAGTGTCGTTCACTTCACCGACACAACATCCTTCTCACCAACAAAATCGTTAAGCAAAGAGGCTATTGTCCTCATAGCCAGAACTAACCAAGCGGGCTAATCCATGGAAGAGCGCTTAGAAGAGGTGGGCACACCCAAGCACTCCTTATGAAAGACACGTAAACTTCTGTATGAAAACAAAATTGGCTAATTCCCCAAAATGGCAATGTGTCGGTTTTGGGTTGAATAGTGACTTGTTCTCATTCTCATTACCAATGAGGGTGTATTCATTCTCACGGTAGTAAGCTAGATGTGGAAGGAAGGAAGGAGTAATAGTTGATACGACCAGCATCAATCAAGATAATCTATGACCGAGTGATAGCCATTATGACCGAGAAGAGGCCGCAAGCTAAATGATTGCCCAACCACAAAGAATGAGCATCACAAAACTGCATCTACCACCATTTAAGCTATAATGCAAGAAAAAATTAGGTTCGGGACATCATAGATGAAAAAAGACCTTCAAACGGAATTCAACAACTCTGTTCCCAGAATCTGTACGTACGTGAGGGAAAATGCGAGATGTCATTATGAAAAATTTCTCACTCAAAAGACCCCTCCAAAATTCAAGGATCCCGGTAGTCACACAATTTCATGCATCATTAGTGACTGCCAGATTGAACATGCATTGCTAGACTTGGGGGCAAGAGTAAATTTAATTATGTACTTGGTATATGACCAATTGGGTCTTGGTGAATTAAAACCCACCAAAACCATGTTGCAACTCGCTGATAGATCCATCCGTGTACTAAGAAGGATAGTTGAGGACGTATTGGTCGAAGTCAACAAATTCTACTATTCGGTGGATTTCATTGTCTTGGACACACAACCGGTTATGGATGCTAGCACTTAAATATCAGTGATTCTAGGCCGCCCCTTCCTTGCTACATCAAACACAATTATAAATTGCTGGAATAGGGTAATGCAATTGTCCTTTGGAAACTTGACGTTGGAGGTAAATGTGTTCCACTTGGGCGAAAGGCATAGGGATGATGATGATGTCCACGATGTTGATATGATTAAATCAATCGTAAAAGAGGGGTTTGGTTTAAATCAGATTCTTGATACTCTAGATGTTCTTTGCTTCGATCCCTTTGAGGATTGGGGTGATGATGACGGTCCCCATGAGATAAACATGATAGAATCTATGGAGGATGGGGAGTATTTCCAACCCAATCTACCTAAAAGCTTGGGGACATATTTGATATATCCCAAGGATGAATTCTATTCTATTATTAATAAGACCTTGGAAGTGTCAATTCTGAAAATCTACTTGACAAATCACCAATTTCTGATTTAGAAAAATTTGTTATGCAGGAGTTGGAAGAATTGATGCTTGACTTGCCTATAAAGAGGCCAATTTTTGAAAGTATAGAGGTTGATGACCTACTCCAACTTACATAAAAGTCTGAGAAGGAGGAAGACATAAAGGGTCCAAATCTAAAAACTTCCTCCCCTGAAGTCTCCTACACTTTAGAGGAGTGTTTGGTTTACTTTGAAGATTGGGATGATCCCATGATTCAAGACATAGTGCACTCCTTGAGGGAGACCCCTCCGGTGCTTAAAAAGCTTCCTTCCACAAAGTGTCAAACTGAAAAATCAATTGTGAAAGCACCGGTAAAAGATGATTATGTGGAGACCATCCCAATTTGTGAGGATGAAAAGATTGAAGTCTCCACATCTATTTGGTTTTTTCAAACCGAAGAACACCACTTCTAGGATGACCCATATTTAATAATTTTTTGTCCAGACAAGATGGAAAGGAGATCCATATTCAATGCTTTCCAACCAATGCAATTCTCCTTCCCTAGTACATGTGACAATTTTATCGAGGAACCCGCTGAAATTTTTCAGCAGGATTTTAATGGGTTAGAATGGTTGATGTCACCAATATACTTTCCAAAGCAGGATGGTGGATACTTCTACTGAAAAATCTGTTACACCACTTGATGATCCTGCTCAACTTTGTCATTTTAGATGTTATAATGATAATCGATCTCCTAGTCTGATGGAGATCCTCTTTCTAAAAAGACGGGTTAGGTATCTTTTATTGCTTTATATTAGGTTTAGTTGTTTTTCTGTTCTAGTTTTACTGCTTTAGTAGATTTTGATACCGGAGGTAGACTTTCATGATCGACTCTCTCAGGTACTATCGTTCTCACTCTCTTTTATTTTACCATTGCTCTCATGTTCATGCTCATTGCATATCTTTTAACATTAAGGACAATGCAAGATTTGGTTGGGGGGATGAGATGAGATTCCTCATCTAGAAGTTTGTGGACATTTCGAGCATTATATGTTGAAAATTTTTTAAATTTTTTTGAAAATTCAAAACCCTTTTGGAAAACTGCGTTTCTATGCATTCGGGATGATACAAGTATAAGAAAAGAAGATATGAAGTGATTAATGTTACAAGTCTTGAGCTACTTCTAATATAATGGTTTTATATGTGAATTCCTCTATTTGTATGATTGATAGAAAATTTAAACAATTTTACACCTAGTTCACATTACATGATTTTCATGGTTTGAAAGGATTATGTAGCTTTGTGGATTGGCTAGACTTAGAATTAAGGTGTTGAGAAACCAAGCCAGGGTACTTTCTACATCCTTGTCCATGGGAAAATAACAAAAGATATGGATTTCTAAAAATCATATCTAATGTGTATAAAAAGAAAAGAAAGGATAAGAATATGGGTATGATTGAGAATATGGTGGAAAATTTCAAAAAGGGCTACCTATTACCAACCGAGGGATGGTCTACTCGTAACCAAAGCCGGAAATGGGACATAGTGTGAAAGCCGTCGAAAGGACGGTAAGGCAAATTACTGGCATAGGCTTGTTGTTGATCTTTACACCTTGTGATTCATAGTTTAGTTGATCTATGAAGAAGATAATTCCGGAAACTCATGCGATGAACTTTCACCATGCACATTAGATTGAATTTGTTCAAAGATCTTCTATTTGTCAATCAATCAGTGGGAAATCTATATGAACACTTATTATGTTTGAGAGTTCAAGCTTGCAACTTCTATCACCCAGTTTCTTTAATTGTTACACTTGTGTGTCTTGGAATGAATGAAAGTATAGTTTCTGAAGGAGAGTTGGATTTTGGAAAATTGAACTTGTTTCACGAATGTTTTGCTCGGGACTAGCAAAATGCTGGTTGGGGGGTGTGTTGAGCTTCCAATTTATACATATCTATCCCCAATTTGTCACACATTATGCATGGTTTGCATACTTAACAGACCCATCTAATACATGATTTGTGATTGTAGGAATGAGATGGTGATTTCACTAATTCAAGGTTAAAAAGAGTATTTTGTAAACAATCAAGATCAAAGGATCAAGTGCCGAAGTATGGAAGAAAGAAGCAAGAGAGAAAAGGAAGAAAGAAGGAAGAAGTGCAACTCGCTACAATGAAGACCGGTCGTCCAACCGGTCGGTACTTCAACAGAGACCCCTCAAGCTGCAAAACTCTCGAGGTCGGTCGAATTCCACCCGGTTCTCCTCGATTTTGGCCGTTTTCGGCTCTTTCGGTGGGATTTCTGAAGTTGTAAAATTGACTAAGTGTTGGTCCTTTTGATCAAATTGCTAATTTGGCCCACTTAACATCGATCGTTGAGAGATCTGATCTGGGGGATGGATAAAGTTTGGTGATGTGTGTCTAGGATCGTTGGCACGATCAGGAGGTGGGCTAGATCGAAAGAGGGCCACACCATAGAAGTCCCTAGGTCACTAAGGCCGTCTGGGCAGATGTGGATTGCATGGTGGGAGCATGTGCCCTGACGTGGGCACATGTGACCCCTCCTCAGGCGCATGTGAGAGAGAGAGTGAGGAGAGAGAGAGAGGATGGATGGGAGGTAGGCGCATGTGGCCTCTTCAGGGCGCATGTGCCTGCCCCTTGGGCGCATGTGGCATGAGGGAGTGAGGAGAGAGAGAAAATGGAAGGCAGGTGGGCGCATGTAGCCTCTCTCCGGCTCATGTGCCCTCTCCACTTAGTGGATTTTAGGATTTTCCAAACTCAAAGGAATGGGCACATGTCTCCCTTTTCGGTGAAGAATACTGACAAAGGATTCCGGCGACGATTCTACCTCTTGCAACACTCTGGCGTTCTCTCAAAAATGAAGTCGTCCCTCTCTCAGCAGGTGAGTGGGGTATTTATAGCAAGTTAATCGAGTCCCGGGTCCACAAAAAATGAAGTTTCACTGAGCGCATGCACTTGGAGAGGGGAGTCATGTGCATGTGCCCTTGTGACATGCGCATGCCATGGGGTGTAGCCACATGTGGCCTTGCACCAGGCGCATGTGCCTTTGTGTGGGCGCATGTGCTCACACTTTACCAATTTTTTTTTATATATATTTTTTATTTTAAAATTTTGAAAAAGAGAGAGAGATGCTCCCATGAGCATGTGGTGAGGATGCGAGCACATGTCTCCATCTTGAACTTTTCTGGAAGCTTTCCAGGAAGAAATGCCTCCGCATGTAGGCTCCGCATGTAAGCTCTGCTGTGCTCTCCATATGTAGGCTCCGCATGTGCTCACCGCATGTAGGCTCCGACTGTCCAGAGGACAGGTACCTTTTCGGAGACTGAAGTCACTGATGCCAAAGCACTTTAAGCCTCTCATCGGGCTATGAAATGAATGAGATGGGGTACGGATGATCATCCGCTGTGAATTTCGGTAGTTCTTTCCCAATTTGGACTCCCATACTTAGAATATTATGTAAACTTCAGGCTCCGACTGTCCAGAGGACAGGTACCTTTTCGGAGACTAAAGTCACTGATGCCAAAGCACTTTAAGCCTCTCATTAGGGCTATGAAATGAATGAGGTGGGGTATGGATGATCATCCGCTATGTATTTCGGTAGTTCTTTACCAATTCGGACCCTCTCGATCGGCTCCAAACAGGGGCAAAACACACTTCAGTGTACGCGGGTAAAAGTATACATCCTACAGTATTCAAATTCAAAAGTTAAGGGTTTCTGGATATTTTGAATCATTTGACGGTAATAAGCATGTCCAGTTCCCTTCAGAAATAGCATTTTTAGGCTTTCGGGCCCATACAGTTGGATACGATCAAGGCAAAACACATTTGGAAGAGCGCAGGTAATAATGTGCATCGCGCAACTTTGAAACTTGCCGGTGAAGGGTTTTGGGGCATTCTGGATCATTTGGCGGTGACCCGCATGTCCAGTTTTACTCCGAAATGACATTTGTAGGTTTTGGTCACGACCGCGCATGTTAGGGTTGCGCTGGCATTTTTTAGATATTTTCGATCTCAAAATTGGTCTGAATCATCGTAGATGGACCGCTGGATGCTGTTTTACCATGGGTGCGAATTTGAGCCCCAACAAGTGTCCCCCCGATACGTTGCAATGGATGCTTACGTCAGGCTAGTGCGGTGCACCGGTCCTCGGGCTCAAGTATAAATAGGGGACTCACTGAGTCATTTGGACATTTTCGAGTCAAGAAAAGTGAAATTTCTAGAGGTGAGAGAGCTTCTTAATGGAAGTGGGCGGATGTTGCCCCTCTGTGGGCGCATGTGCCCGTCCAAACTAATAGTGGGCGTATGGAATTTAGGCCCTGGGCGCATGTATAATCCAAAAATATGGGCGCATGTTGCCTCTCTTCATGGGGTATAGGCACATGTAGGAGAGCATGGGTGCATGTATATTTCTCTCAAGCACATGTACCTCTCCAAATGATGTTGGTGGGCGCATGTCCACTCCCCCAGGCACATGTAGTAAATTCTAAAGGAGTATGGGCGCATGTGGGGGATCACATGCGCATGGGGCGCCCTCTAAACCTCCATCTTTTTCTTTTCTTGTGGATGGGCTGCATGTGAGAGAGCACATATGTCTGGGGCACCTCCTTGGGTGCATGTGGCTCCATAGTTAGCCAAATTTCAAAAATTCTGACATTTCCTTTGCCCTTGGTGAAAAACTCATGTATCTAGCTCCATTCTCAGTCGAATTCGATGACGTTTGTGGCTATCTCACTCAATGCTCAAATATAATTAGGGCTTAGTGCTTAGGGCCCGTAATATGCTGCTTATGCTTGTCTTTTCAGCCTGCAACTGCTCTTTTGAATGACTTTATGATGTGCACTTTCGAGCGAGTGCATACGCATCACTTGGTTAGTGCGAATTCGCACGCGCTCCGAGTGTACATGCAGGGCTGCTATTGTATTTGGTTATGCTATGACTTGTGTGCATTTGCTTGTCGGATGTTCGCTTGAATTCCACTGCCCTCATATTCTTGTGGATCATGACTTTATGCATGTGTTTATCGATGTGACTTGTGTGTGAAATCTGTGGTTGGATGATGCGATGCTTACCTAATTGTGTTGCTCGTTGCATGCGCTGGTCTTCTGTTTGATGTTCTTTTTCTTACATGTCGCAGTGAATCATGGCAACAGCAGCAGGATCTTCTGGTGAAGCTTCCGAATTGTAAGTTTCTAGCCCTTTGTCTGCACGACGTGAGAAGAAGAGGGTGGCTGAAGACACTGCTATTCCATCCTCTGTAGAATCTCACTCCCAGTCCTTTGGGACAATCGAATCTAAAGTGAACAATTTCTCCGGTCGTATTAAGCAACTTACCCATGAAGTATTACTGCGTATCTACGTGGATAAAACTGCATCTGAACCTCCGACGCAAGGGACTGAGGAGGAATGGCCCGCTTGGTATTGTCAGTTCATTGATGCTTCGAATGTTGTCGAGGCGGGTCCTTCTAGTGCGCGTGTCCAACATTCCGGGGATGATTAGGAAAGTCAGAAGAGTAGGAAGAGATGGAATCGAGGTAAGAAGCCGGCTGAGGAAGTCGACCAGGTGGAGCGATCGCCGCAGCCCGTTGATCAGAAGAATGATCGATGAAGATCGACTGGAATAGAAACAAGTTCATCGCAACATGCGGTTTCTCCATCATAAACCCCTATACGAACTGAGCCATCACACATGAAAAATCTCTTATGAGGCACAGGCCCTTCCCGAGTATCGAGCCATCCAACGTTCAAGGCCCTTTTCAGTTCTACGGGATTGAGAGGTGGACATCCACCCCTGAGCAGTTGTTGATTACCTTGCTGGTTGACGATGGGAGATAGCAGCAGGTAGGTCTCCTGAGAGAAATGGTTTTCCTTGTGCCTACTTGTGATCCTCACGCTCCTTCTCCAGTCAATTATTTTGAGACAGCGCAACAAAGGTTTCGGCATATGGACAAGACGACGATGTGGGCTACAAGGAGCTTCCGTATGCGAGGCCATCAGAACGAGCGAGTTGGTTATGAGCCGTGGACAAAAGAGATTTTGGTCCGCCACGAGAGAGTTTTGAAACAAGTCGGCCTGCATCAGGCTATGATGCGACCTCTGGGCATTTCTTTCGAGATCCAACAATTCTTCAAAGCTTCTTGAACTACTGGTCTTCCGTTACCAATTTGTTCCACTTTGCATATGGGGAGATGAGCATAACTTTATGGGATCTCCGGATGATGGTTGGCTTCTCCGTAATAGAAAAATATTACCAGGAATACATCCCAACTGATGAAGAGTTGTCTTCATCTTGGCTTGAAAGTTGTTCGCTTCCCCAAGTGTAGGGTTGCGATGTAGTAATAATCTCAGTAAGGCCGAGGTCGATCCATAGGGACTTATGTAGGAATTCACAAGACACTTCCAATAGTTCTACTAAAGCGCTAACTAATGGATTTGTAGAAGATTGATGTAGATAGTAACTTTGAATTAAACTGAAGGTAAACAATTAATAAAAGGCACTAGGGGTTCAAGGATCCACTTATAGCAATCCTTGATGCTCAATTCGCTGTGGTTTCTTACTTTCCCAACTAGAATCGAAATTAAGTTCTATCTAGTCGGATGATAGAGCAGTTAAAACAATCAATCTGACATATGTATGATCCATGTATATGATTCACTCAATGCAAGCTAAGACATGAGCATACTCAATTGCATAGGTCAGTCCCAATTCCAATAGGTTAAGATCACAATCATAACCATCATTAAATCCTGTCACAAGACAAAACTAGATTATGATTTGAACTTGATCCAAATCACATACACAATCTTACATAACTCAGAATTTCCAGAAAAGTTAGACTTTTGGTATGAAGCTCCCACATGAAGATCATAGATCTAGAGCGTATTCCAATTCCTCGGATCATACAGGTCTACACTAGCTCAAAAAAATTAAGAACTCAAGCAATTCTTCCAAAACATCTATGAGTCACCATAAGATTAAGAAAAACTACTTAGAACTTTATTTAAACTTCAAACCATTGTTCTTCAATAGAAATCCAACTTGAAACCAAATCAAATGAATTGAAACATCTTAGATTCACTAAAAGCTTCACCTCTTAGCCCTAGCTAAGGTTTAGCCATTCATGATCCAAGGAAACATGAAAACAACTAAACAAAGCATAAACTAGAAAACCAAACTAGGAGTTGTAGAACTCCAAAATCGACTTCTGCCGTCTCCCACTGTGCTTAATCTCTTCTAGGATGCCTTAGGAATGATCCCTAGGTGTCCTTTTATAGTGGGGAAGCTTTGCTGCATCGGAATCATCTAGAAATTGCGTAAGGTTACGTAGTCGCAGATAAAATCGGAACCCGAAATAGAAGCTGTCTGTTTTTGCATGTGGCCGACCGGTTGGACCTCTCTGTTTGACAGTCCAGGGAGTATAGGGTGGCCGACCTGCTGTCCGACCGGTCAAGACCGGTCAGACCTAACTGGTCCTTGGTCCAGGGTCTTTCAAAGGTGGGCAGTGTAGTGGCCGACCGGTCGGACCTTCTTCCCTTTACATTTCTTTCTTCCTTTCTTCTTCTCTCTCTCCTCTCCTTGCTTTCTTCTTTCTTTAGCCCTCCTTCAACCTTCATCCAATTGTTCTAAATGGATGCTTTTGGTCTCCAATTGGTGAAGTTCATTCTTGTTCCTACAATCGCATAACATGCGTTAGATGGGCCTTTTAAATGTGAAAACCATGCATATAATGTGATGTAATGGCCAATGCAATGTATAAATTGGAGGTTCAACACACTCCCCAACCAGCTTTTGTTAGTCCCGAGCAAAACGTGTGTGAAACAAATTCAAACCTCCAAAACCCAACTCTCTTTTAGAAACTATGTTTCTATCCATTCCAAGACATGCAAGTATAAAATTCGAAAAAATTTTGTGATAGAAGTTGAAACCTGAAACTCTCAAAACATAATAAGTGTCCATATGAAATTCCCGCTGATTGATTGATAAATAGAAGAACTCGAACAAATTCAACCTAGTGTGCATAGTGAAAGTTCATCTCATGAGTTTCTGGGATTATCTTCTTCATAGATCAACTAAACTATAGATCTCAAGGTGTATAGAGCAACAACAAGCCAATGACAGGAATTTGCTTTACCGTCCTTCCGAGGTCTTCCACACTACGTCCCATTTCTGGCTTTGGTTACGGGTAGACCATCCCCCGGTTGGTAATAAGTAGCCCTTTTCGGAATTTCCACCATTTTTCCATCTTTCCCAATTTCATCCTTCCTTTTCCTTTTTCTTTTAAATTAGATAGGATTTTTAGAAATCCATATCTTTCATTATTTTCCCATGGACAAGGATGAACAAAGTACCCCGGCTTGGTTTCTCGACACCTTAAATCAAAGTCTAGATAATCACAAATCACATAATTCTTTCCGCCCATGAAAATCGTGTAATGTGAACTAGGTGTAAAAGTGTTCAAATTTTCCATCAATCACATAAATAGGGGAATCCACATATAAAACCATTATGTTAAGAAAAATTCAAGACTTGCAACATCACACACTTCGTATCTCCTCCTCTTATGCTCGTATCATCTCGAATGCATAGAAATAAAGTTTTCTAAAAGAGTTTTGAAATTTTAGAAAATTTGAAAAAAATTCGCACATATGATGCTTGAAATGTTGTAGCATGTTAGATGAGGAATCTCATCTCACCTCCAACCAAATCTTGCATTGTCCTCAATGTAAGAAAAAAAATATACAATGAGCAAAACATGAGAGCAATTCGAAAATAAAGGGGAGTGAGTGATGATAGTACCTAAGAGAATGAAAAGTGGATTTCTACCTCATTCTAACAAACCTATGAAAAAAATAAACGAAAGCAACAAAATCCTAATCCTAACTACGCTATACCTCCATCAAACTAGGAGATCAAACATTCTGATATACAGGATCAGTCAAAGGTATGAACATACCTCCTGAAGGAAACTTCTCAAAGAACGGCTTTAATCGCTGACCATTCGCCTTAAAGATGTTACCGTTCCTAGGATTCAACAACCTGACGGTCCCATATGGATGAACAGTTTGTACTATGTAGGGATCGGTCCATCGAAATCTCAATTTCCCCAGAAATAAATGTAGGCGAGAATTATACAGAAGGACTTTTTGATTAATCGTGAATGTCTTACGAATAATGTTCTTATCATGGAACACCTTCGTCTTGTCCTTGTAAATTCTCAAATTGTCATAAGCTTCGTTCCGGAGTTCTGCACATTTAGTTGAAGTTTGCGTAACGAGCTCGCCTTGTCAGAATCAAAATTCATATTCTTTATTGCCCAATACGCCCGATGTTCCAACTCCACAGGCAAGTGACAAGCCTTCCGATAGATAAGTCTATAGGGAGACATTCCAATAGGGGTCTTAAAAGCGGTACGGTAAGCCCAAAGTGTATCGGTAAGTCGAAGCGACCAATCCTTGCGATCGGGGTTCACCGATTTCTCCAAAATATGTTTAATTTCCCTATTGGATATCTCAGCTTGTCCACTTGTTTGAGGGTGATAGGGAGTGCTCACTTTGTGATTTATGCTATATTTCTTCATTAAGGTTTCAAATGGGCGATTACAAAAGTGAGACCCTCCATCACTTATGATGACTTGAGGTGTTCCAAACCGGAAAAAAATATTCTCTTTTAAGAAACGAATGACTGTTTTATGGTCATTATTCCAGCATGGGATCACCTCGACTCATTTGGACACATAGTCAACGGTAAGCAAGATATATACGTTTCCAAAAGAAGATGGTAATGGACCCATGAAATCGATGCCCCAACAATAAAAAATTTCGATTATTAAGATGGGATTGAGTGGCATCATATTTCTACGAGCGATTCCTCCCAATTTCTGACAAGGTTCACATGTTTTACAAAACTCATGGGTGTCCTTGAACATAATGGGCCAATAAAACCCACATTGCAGAATTTTGGCTGTGGTATTCTTAGCCGAAAAGTGGCCACCACACGCCTGAGAATGACAAAAAGAGATGATACTTTGTTGTTCATCATCTGGCACACATCTCCTTATGATTTGATCGGGACAATACTTGAATAAGTATGAGTCGTCCCATAGGAATTTGCGCACCTCATTGAAGAACTTATCCTTATCTTGCTTTTTCCAATGTGTAGGAATCATACCTGTAGCAAGATAGTTAGCAATGTCCGCATACCATGGCAATTGGGAGGCTTTAAAAAGTTGTTCATCAGGGAACATGTCATTGATCGTGGTCGTCTCAGAGGAGTCGGTGAGAACAAGTCGAGAGAGATGGTCAGCCACTACATTTTCTACTCATTTCTTATCACGTATCTCTATGTCAAATTCTTGGAGTAGAAGGATCCATCTTAACAACCGTGGTTTAGCATCCTCTTAGAGAGAAGGTACTTAAGCGCGGCATGGTCAGTGAATATGATGATCTTGGATCCAATCAAGTAGGACCTAAACTTGTCCAAGGCAAAAACTATGGCTAAAAGTTCTTTTTCGGTAGTAGTGTAGTTTGCTTGAGCTGAGTTTAAGGTTCTACTTGCATCGTAGATAACACATGGCTTATTTTCTTTTCTTTGGCCTAGCACAGCCCCAATAGCATAGTCGCTTACATCGCACATAATTTCAAAAGGAAGGCTCCAATCAGGTGGTTGCATTATGGGAGCACATGTCAACATACCTTTAAGTTTGGTAAAGGCATTTTGACAATCTTCATTCCACTCGAAGGAGTTCTCCTTTTGAAGTAGGTTACATAAAGGACGAGAGAGTGAACTGAAGTCTTTTATGAACCGTCTATAAAATCTGGCATGTCCCAAAAAGGACCGCACATCTCGTATGCTCTTGGGTGGTGGAAGGTCAAAGATAAGATCGACTTTTGCTTTGTCCACCTCGATTCTATTTTATGAAACGATGTGATCAAGTACAATTCACTTTTGAACCATGAAGTGACATTTCTCCCAATTCAACACAAGGTTCTTTTCTTCACATCTTTTCAACATAGATTTCAAGTGCACAAGGCACTCATCAAAGCTATAGCCAAATACAGAGAAATCATCCATGAAGACTTCGAGAATTGTCCCCACCATATCAGAAAAGATACTCATCATACAACGCTGAAAAGTGGCAGGGGCATTGCATAGTCCAAACGGCATCCGTCGATAGGCGAAAGTGCTGAATGGACATGTGAATGTAGTCTTTTCTTGGTCTTCAAGGGCAATCTCTATTTGGTTGTACCCTGAATAGCCATCAAGAAAGCAAAAATGGGAATGACCTGCCAACCTTTTCTAAAATTTGATCAACAAATGGTAGGGGGAAGTGGTCTTTCCTTGTGTTTAGCTTCTTGTAGTCAATGCACATTCTCCAACTGGTAGTGACTTTGGTTGGTACGAGTTCATTATTGGCATTGGCTACTGTTATAGATAAATTTGGCCTCCCTAAAATGTGAGCAGCCTGCCTCGTGCTCGACAAAAGGGTCGCATCCTAAAATGCGAGCAGCCCGGCTCGTGCTCGTTGCGAGGGGTCGCATCCTAACATGCGAGTAGCCCAGCTCGTGCTCGTCGCAAGTGGTCGCATCCTAAAATGCGAGCAGCCCGGCTCGTGCTCGTCGCGAGGGGTCGCATCCTAAAATGCGAGCACTCCTGATAAGAGTGGCTTACATCCTAAAATGCGAGCACTCCTGATAAGAGTGGCTCACATCCTAAAATGCAAGCACTCCTGATAAGAGTGGCTCCCTCCTATGAGTAGCTCCCGACACATGAACAGTTTTGGTATCTGGTTTCTAGCAAGGACATCCCTCGTCTCAGAGTACCAGCAGCCCATATAGGCCAGTTTTGGGCTTATCTTCGTCTACGGTTCCGTATCTCAAGGGATCTATCAAGGAACGTAATTAACCAGATGAGCAGTTGGATCAGACTATTCCTTTATCTAAGGATAAGTAGGATAAACACCTCATCCCATGAAATCCGTAATAATCTTGAGATCTTGCGTAACAGAGTGGGATGTTCGGATCTATATAAATGGATGGTTTCATCAATAAGGAGGTACACATTATTCACTCTCAAATTGTCTATTTGTTTTCCTTCAATCCTATCTTATCTAACTTAAGCATCGCAGGGCCAACGGCTGGGCGCCGGCCACCCGTAGTTTTTCCTTTGTCTTCTTTCAGGTCAGGAGAAAATAACAAGCAAGGAAGGTGAATGTCTGGAGGACCCTGTTACAAAAAATGACGTAAACAGATTGGCGCCGTCTGTGGGAACGCAATTTGATCACCAAATTTAGCCGCTCCCACCATCGAATACGATGCCTCCAAAGAGGACAGTTCATCCTTCCACGTCAAGGCAGACGTTACCTCCACCTGACGTTACAGAACCGGTGCCATTCCCTCAAGCCACTTCGACGGGCATCCCTCAAGGAGATCCTAGCGTACCATCACAAAACTCATTATTTAAGACTTCTGGAAGCCAAGAAGATGTCATGCGTTTCCTCGAAAACACACTTCTAACTCTCAACGCTGGGTTTCAAGCCTTGTCTAATCGGCTTGATCAGCATTTCCTGGAACCTCAAAAGCTACCTTCCGGAGGGTTGCCGGCACAGCCCATACCGATGGCTTCCAGACATTCTGTGGACGAACCACAGGTCCAACCAAATCATCCTCCGTCAAACCGAATGCCAATTGGCAATCAACCCCCTGCACTATCCCCACATTCTATACATTCCAGTGCTTCCCGCCAACAGCAACTCATGGATCCACCATCGAAACGTTAGGTTATACTTTACCGTGGGAAGGAGACCTCAAAAGAATCCATGACCGTTTTGATGACATGGAGCAACGATATCAGGCAAATCGACCATCAGTCGCTGTGGCGTCGATACATCGATCCGAATCTCCTTTCACCAGCGAGGTCATGGAAGCACCTCTACCTAGAAAATATCGTATGCCCGTCATCACTCCATATGCAGGTACCGACGATCCTCTCGAACATCTGGAAACTTATAGGTCTCTTATAGAGCTAGAAGGACATGAGTCAGAAATCATGTGTAGGGCTTTTTCCCTAACTTTAAAGGAAGCAGCCCGTACATGGTTCCGGGGGTTAAAACCTCGATCTATCAGTTCCTTTTCACAACTATCGGAGCTGTTCCTCTCCCAATTCATGGGAAGCATCTGCACCAAAAAATTGGCGTCCCACCTAATGGATTTAAAACAGCAGCATGGGGAAACAATAAAGGAGTTTACAGTGTGGTTCACTACCGAAGCCGTCCAAACCGAAGAGAAAGGCCTCACCGCCCTAATAGCTAGGGATCACCAACAAAAAATTCAGATTCGCTTTGGATAAGAATCCTCCAAAAACTATGACAGAATTCCAAGCTAAAGCTCAGAAGTATATTAATACAGAAGAAGTTGCTTTAGCGCGTCATGATATACAGGGCAAGAAGCGCAAGCCGGAGGAAGTCTTTTCTTCGGATAAGAAATATTGGCGCGATCGGCGAGATCGCTCTCCCAAGAAAGTCTACTCTGGTAAGTACCATAACTACACCCCCCCTTAATCGGCCTCTGGAAAAGGTGCTAATGGAGATCAAGCATAAAACATATGTGAAGTGGCCCGCAAAGATCAAATTTGATCCTGAGAAAAGAGACAAGAACAAGTTTTGTTATTTTCACAAAGATCATGGGCACACCACCCAAGACTACATATCTCTGCGTGATCATATCGAAGCTCTTATTCGCAAGGGTCACCTTCAAGACTATGTTGTCCGACAATGTCGTTCACTTAAAAGGGGGGAGGCCCCGTCACACCAGAAGAAATCACCGTCATCGACATACATCACAAGAAAATGTTGAACCTACTGGGGAGATACGAACCATCGTCGAAGGACCGGCTTGTGGAGGAGATTCTCAAGCTTCGAGAAAAGCATACACCCGTAAGGCATCCAAGAAGCCTCAGCATATCTACTGGTTGGAACGAACTCCCGATACATCAGAATCTAGCCAGTCCTTCAATCTCTTTCTCCCTCGAAGACGCAGAAGGGATTCACTTCCCTCACGAAGACCCCATCGTGGTCGCGTTAAAGGTATCAAATTATCTGACTCATCGTATTATGGTAGATACAGGTAGCTCTACTGATATTCTCTACCTGGAGGCTTTCGATAAAATGGCACTTGCCAAAAGCCTGCTCAAGCCAGTCTCAACTCCCCTCGTCGGCTTCGGGGGCGAAGTGGTGACACCTGAAGGGAGCATTGACCTTCCAGTCACCTTTGGTGAGAGCCATGCGAAAATGACTATCTTCATCAACTTCCTCGTGGTAGATCGGAGATCGGCGTACAACGCCATTTTGGGGCGACCATCGCTTAATAAGGTTGGGGCAGCTTTGCATCCTTTATATTTATGCATGAAATTTTCTACCCCGACGGTGTTGGGGTTGTATAAGGAAATCAGAAAGAAGCCCGGTCTTGTTACGAGATAGCCCTACAAGATCGAAAGAAAGCTCAGGCGACACCAGTTATGATGATAGAGCAAGATTCATCAAGTTTTCCGACGGCCACCTCGTTAGATCCAAGGGAGAATGCTCTCCAATCAGGAGCTCCTGGGGAAGAAACAGTGTCAATCAGCTTAACTAAAGATGATTCATAAAAAATTGTATACATTGGATCCTCTTTAACCAGTGTCCTCCTTGAAGATCTGGTTCGTTTTCTCACCGAATAGCAAGACGTGTTTGCTTGGTCTCACAAAGATATGCCAGGCATCGACCCCAGTGTCATCACACATCGTTTGAACATTGATCCGAATTACAAATCTGTCCACCAGCGCCGACGTGCCTTTACTGGAGAAAGGCAGATGACAATCAAGGCTGAAGTCGAGAAGCTGCTCACAGCCAATTTCATTAAAGAAGTTGATTATCCGGGATGGGTCGCGAACGTAGTTCTCGTTCGAAAAGCTAATGGCAAATGGAGAATGTGCGTCGACTATTCGGATTTAAACAAAGCGTGCCCTAAAGATAGCTTTCCAACTCCGCGAATCGACCAATTGGTCGATTCAACAGCTGGGCATGCTTTGCTCAGTTTTATGGATGCCTATTCCGGCTATAACCAGATCATGATGCATCCACCCGACAGCCAACATACCGCCTTCATCACTGATCGAGGCCTATATTGCTACCAGGTAATGCCTTTTAGCCTTAAAAATGTAGGAGCCACCTATCAGCGCCTCGTCAATAAAATATTCGCCGCGCGAATCGGTCAGAATATGGAGGTTTATGTCGACGACATGCTCGTGAAAAGCGTTGTAGCAAGTGATCACCTTGTAGATCTTCGAGAAGCTTTTAACTTGATGAGGAAGTATCAGATGAAATTAAATCTAGAAAAATGTGCTTTCGAAGTCTCTGCTGGAAAATTTCTAGGATTTATGGTTGGCCAACGAGGAATCGAGGCGAATCCTGAAAAGATTAAAGCATTGATCGAAATGAAGTCCCCAGCCACTCTCAAAGACGTCCAATGTCTGGCTGGTCGCATCGACTCGTTAAACAAGTTCATCTCGCGGGCTTCTGACAAGTGCTTACCCTTCTTTAAGCTCCTTCGAGCCACAACCAAATCTAATTGGGAGTGGACATCACAATGTGAAGAAGCTTTTCAACAATTGAAGCAATATATGAGTGCGCCCCCCGTTTTATCTAAACCTACGGCACACGAGCAACTCATTCTTTACTTGTCTGTGTCTTCCACGGCCATTAACGCCGCTTTAATAAGAGAAGATTCCGGGATACAAAAACCCATTTATTATATCAGTCGAACAATGGTGGATGCAGAAACCCGGTATTCTGATATGGAGAAGTTGGCTCTTGCTTTAGTCACAGCAGCCCGAAAACTGCGACCATACTTCCAGTCCCATGCTATATTAGTACCAACAAACCATCCGTTACGGCAGGTCCTTAAAAAACCTGAGGTTTCAGGACAATTAACTAAATGGGCGGTCGAGATTAGTGAGCACGATATTTCATTCTGCCCTAGGACCGCGATCAAGGGTCAAGCCGTGGCTCATCGCCGAATTCGCATATTCCTCTCCCGATGATAATTCCGCGACCAGCGATTAGCCATCCTGGTCACTCTTCGTGGACAGGTCCTCACAGGTCACTGGCAGCGGAGCGGGTCTAATTCTAGTTGCTCCAGACAGGTCGCATTTTCAATACGCCTTACGGTTCGATTCTCGCATCTCGAATAATGAAGCGGAATATGAAGCTCTGATCGTTGGCCTCGAACTAGCAAACGTCCTCTCAATCCAGAATCTGCTCATTCACAGTGACTCTCAGCTCATTGTCAATCAGGTACTCGATGAATTCGAAGCAAAAGAAGAAATGATGGCCTTATACAAATCTCGAGTGCTCATCCTGCTCGCAAAGTTGAAGAGTTATGAAATAATCCACATCTCTCGCGAGAAGAACAAACTCGCTGATTCTTTGGCAAAACTTGCCTCAGCATCAGAATCTGAGTTATCACATTTAATTCCCATCGAGCACCTTCAGAGCCCAAGTATTGACCATGCGACTCTTGAGCAGGTGATCACGGTACATCCCTCTCCGTGTTGGATGGACCCCATTCTCCTTTACCTCAGGGATGGAAACCTTCCGGAAAACAAAAAATCCGCACGACAAATCTGTCATCGAGCTGCCAGGTATACTTTACAAAATGGAATGTTATTGCGCAAGAGTTTTTCTCTACCTTATTTAAGGTGTCTTCACCCAGAAGAAGCACGTCATGTTCTAGATGAAATCCACCAGGGGGCATGTGGTAATCACCCACAGGGACGATCTCTAGCATACAAGGCGATGAGGCAAGGATACTATTGGCCCACTATGAAGGCAGATGCAATTGAATTCTCTAAAAATTGTGACAAGTGTCAACGATATTCTCCAATACCTCATACCGTCTGAGCAAATGACGTCAGTTGATAGCCCTTAGCCCTTCGACCAATGGGGGGTCGATATCATCAAGCCCCTACCTATCGGAAAAGGACAAAATAGGTTCGCAATCGTGGGAGTCGATTATTTCACCAAATGGGCCGAGGCAGAGCCTTTAGCCACAATTACTGAGAAACAGACTACCAAGTTCGTATGGAGAAATATCATATGCCGTTATGGACTTCCCCATACTATAATCACCGACAATGGAAAGCAATTCGACAATGCTGCTTTTGATGGATTCTATGAAAAATGGAAAATACGCAATGTCCGCACCTCTCCATATCATCCACAAGCAAATGGGCAAGTTGAAGCGGTGAATAAAATCATCAAGCACCATTTAAAAACCAAGCTCGGCGAATGTAAAGGTGCATGGCCAAAACTCCTACCAGAGGTCTTATGGGCATATAGAACTACGACTCGCACGTCTATAGGCGAAACTCCTTTCTCCTTGGCATTTGGTACCGACGCAGTAGTACCAATTGAAGTTCAAGTACCCTCGTATCGAGTCAAGCAATATGACCCCACTTGTAATCAGGAAGGGCTTCAACTTCATCTCGACCTTTTGGAAGAACGGAGAAATGCCTCCCAGATGCGAGCAGCAGCGTATCAGCATCGCATTGCTCGTTACCGAAACACTAAAGTTCGGCCTAGAGTTTTCCAGCTCGGTGATTTGGTCCTTAGACAGAACCTCGAAATTCCTGCTCGTTCGTTGGACCCGAATTGGGAAGACCCATATCGAGTCATCAAAATTGTGCGACCCGGTACTTATTATCTTGAAGATATGCAAGGAAGACCCGTACGTCGCCCTTGGCATGTGGAACACTTATTACGGTATTTTTCCTAATTCGATGTAATTCCGGACGACATTCGAGTGAATAAAAATAAAAGTCACTCTTTTTGGTCGCTTCTCCATTCAAATTGGACTCGAATAGCCCCGAAGAGAATGCACACGTTCTCTTGGCCAATTGCCTATCCTTGGTAGGGTTAAAATCATTCTTGTTGGTTGCTTTTCCATTTTATGGATCAAAAATAGCCCTGAAGAGAACATACGTGTTCTCTTGACCAATCTTCTACCCTTAGTAGAATCCAAAATCTCAATCGATAGACCAGTCTATCTCAACGTCGACATGGTCACGCGACCCCCGGATTAAGTCTAATTCATCTTTTCATGAGTTAGTAATGACATAGGGTGAAAAAAGCTAGAGAAAGTACACAGCATTGAAGAAAAGAGAAGTTTTCATTACAATCGACTAAAAAGTCGAGTCAGTTACACAGGCAATTTCTTTTCAAAAAAAAAAAATACACAAGATAGAGGAAGGAGCTCAACGACTTCAAGATTGGTCATCCCCATCTCGAGCAGGCTCGCGGCTCTCAGCTTCAGGACCAGTCTCGGGGGCAGGCGCAGCATCTGTGGCTACAGTGACGTCAATCTCAGCAGCAGCTCGCTCTTTAGCTGCAATTTCGAAAGCCACCCTTTCGAACTCCTCAAAGTTGAAAGTCGGAGTAATCTGCTGCATAACTCTGACCGCAAAATCGCAACCACCGATATACGCTTCATAGCGCTCCTCGTCGTAGAGTTGAGAGATTCGAAATTCCTGGACTGCACAAGGGCCTTCGTCAGATACCATCTGGATGAGAGCCACTCGCTCCTCTTCCTAGTGAATGGAGTCATCCTTCAACTAGTTGAGTCTCTGCTTGGCCTCCTCGAGCTTAGCCCAAGAATCCTTAAGCTGCTCTTCGAGCTGGATCTTGTCTTGGCGGAATATCTTCTTCTCTCTCTCGCTTTTGGTGTGGAGTTCTTGAAGCTTCGCGAGTTGAAGGTCCATTGACTGAAAGTGATCAGTCATGGCTTGAATCTTGACAAGGAGAATTCGCTTTTCCTCGTCCAGTTTGGTGATTTGGGCTTCCAGAGCCTTCACCAGACGGTCCCTCCCCTGGACTTCGGCCTCCATCGTCTTCTTCTTCTTTTCCGCATCTTCAACGGTGCGGCGGGCTGCTTCAATGTCGCGTCTGACACGAAGCGTGAGATCCAAACTCTGATATAAACAAAAAATGAAGAATTAACGTAGCCCACCACACTGATAACCCAAAGAAAGATAGATAGATGGGAAAATGGTTATTACCTGAAGCAATCTCACCCCGATATCGGTAGAAAGAGTCTCTGGGCTTGGCTCGGGGAGGCTTCCGAAGGAGTTGGGAGCGATGTTATCGAACATGAACTCGTATATTGGATGCAAGTGTGATGGGATAACAAAGGCTCCCGACCCAGAAGGTTGGGCTACAACCATCTCATTAGACCCCACCTCGCGAGCATTCGCAATACCTGAGGCGGGTGTCATTAATTCGCGAGCAACAGTAGGCTCGCATGTTGCCCCCTTCGGAGGAAGGCCTCCCCCTCTTCAATCGCCTTTCGGCGAATTATCGATAACTTCGATTATCGGTTGGCAACGGTTGTCAGCCGAAGGGGTCGCGGTAGTTGGAGGGGTCGCAGTAGCCGGAGGGGTCGCGGTCGTGCGAGAGGTCGTGGCAACCCCCCCTTGTGTAGCAACACGCGGCTGTGAGCCGCGAGCAGACCCTTCTGCTGGAGCAGGCGCGGTTGAAGGACCGCCTGTAGATTTCTTTTGCCTCTTCGAGGCTGTACCCTTCAAACGGGGAAGTACCCCTAGCGCGCCCCTTTTGTTCCCAATATTTGTCATTTCTTCTTGGGAAATTAGGCCCGCAGCACAAAGGCAACGTGGCTCTAACGCAGCGTTAACGTGGCGCGAAGCTGCTGAGAGCTTGGAGACTCTTACTAACTTTTCGTTAAGTCCTCCTCGCAAGTTCGACTTCACACCAGTCGGAATACTTACAAGAAAAATGAGAAGGCACATTAATCAACGCAAAGCAATGGTTCATTTCTTTTAGACAAATGAGCAAAACTTAACCCACTCGCCAAAATAGTGATTAACGTTATGGCCTTTGGGGTCGGAGCCCATTTCGGTCTCCCAGTTGCCGGAGACATAAAACCATTTTTTCCTCCATCCCGGGCAATTGGAAGAAGGGTTTCCCAGAATAAAATTATTCCTGTGCCAGAAGCAAAGGTAATACCAACCCTCACTAGCTGGGGCCCTCTTCAGGTGGAATAACCTCAAAAATTCCTCAGCGGTTAACTCAGTGAGTAGCGGTTAACTCATCGTTACTCGCTTGCTTCCAGAGGACAAAGGTACTTTTAAGCACCCGCCAACCATTAACGATTAGTTGGCCAGGAGCAATCTTATAAATACGGAGAAAATTCTGGATGAATGGGTGAAGGGGAAGACGCACGCCAACTTTGAAAAAATATTCGTAAAAGGCCACGCAGTTTGGTGGTGGCGCATCGGCTGTCTCCCCTCTTCCAGGTAATCTAAAAATTACGGAGTCCCAGACCCGATATTTCTCCCTAAGGCTAGAAAGCCTTTCTTCCGTCAATATGGAGGAGTAAACGACGGCAGAATACCTCCCGGTCGGTACTCTGGCATTGTTGGATTCAGATGAATCAGGGGTTTCATCTCCCAGAGGGACAATCTCTTCATCAGAAACCTCCGCCATTGCAAAAGAAAAAGCAAGATATGAGAAAAAGAGAATGGGAAGGAAGACTACCTCTGCGAATAGGTTTGTACCGAAAACAAAGAAGAAGAAAGAAGAAATCTCCGCAGCTTAAAGTTCGAAAAAGGAAGAAACCCTTGCAGGATTCGATATTTATACGCAATCATTCTGCTTGATTTGGATGACACGCGGCGGCCTCTCATCCTGCACGATAAACGAATGGGCGCGACATTAATTACGGAGACACGTGGCAGGCGATGCTTCACCTCTTACGGATGAAAAGCTGCGTAAAGCTGGCAATCATAAATGCAGAATCACATCTGAGAACCCATGCATGATTCTTTTCCAGCGCACATATACAAACAAAACTCTTGGCATACCTCTTCAAACTCTAAGGGTTTGGGGGAAAGTTGTTATAGATAAATTTGGCCTCCCTAAAATGTGAGCAGCCTGCCTCGTGCTCGACAAAAGGGTCGCATCCTAAAATGTGAGCAGCCCGGCTCGTGCTCGTTGCGAGGGGTCGCATCCTAAAATGCGAGCAGCCCGGCTCGTGCTCGTCACGAGGGGTCGCATCCTAAAATGCGAGCACTCCTGATAAGAGTGTCTCACATCCTAAAATGCGAGCACTCCTGATAAGAGTGGCTCACATCCTAAAATGCGAGCACTCCTGATAAGAGTGGCTCCCTCCTATGAGTAGCTCCCGACACATGAACACTTTTGGTATCTGGTTTCTAGCAAGGACATCCCTCGTCTCAGAGTACCAGCAGCCCGTATAGGCCGGTTTTGGGCTTATCTTCGTCTGCGGTTCCGTATCTCAAGGGATCTATCAAGGAACGTAATTAACCAGATGAGTAGTTGGATCAGACTATTCCTTTATCTAAGGATAAGTAGGATAAACACCTTATCCCATGAAATCCGTAATAATCTTGAGATCTTGCGTAACAGAGTGGGATATTCGAATGTATATAAATGGATGGTTTCATCAATAAGGAGGTACACATTATTCACTCTCAAATCGTCTATTTGTTTTCCTTCAATCTTATCTTATCTAACTTAAGCATTGGAGGGCCAACGGCTGGGCGCCGGCCACCCGTAGTTTTTCCTTTGTCTTCTTTCAGGTCAGGAGAAAATAACAAGCAAGGAAGGTGAATGTCTGGAGGACCCTGTTACAAAAAATGACGTAAACAGCTACGATGGTTATTCCGGATTTCTTAAGCACCACTTGAGTTGGGCTCACCCATTGACTATCGGATATTGGGTAAATAATACCCACATCCAATAGTTTCACCACTTCGGCCTTAACCACATCATTCATGTTTGGATTGAGTCGTCTTTGTGGTTGCCTAGATATCTTCACATTCTCCTCAAGGTGTATGCGATGAGTACAAATCAGTGGGTCTATGCCTTTGAGATCCGCAATCGACCACCTAATGACACTCTTATGCTCTATTAGAGTGGCTATTAACCTACTCTCTTGTTCCTCATCCAAGTGGTAAGAAATCACCACCGGATATGTCTCATCTCGACCTAAATATACATATTTCAACTCACTTGGTAATGGTTTTAAGTCGAGTGTTGGTGCCTTGATATTGGATGGGAGGGGCTTGTTCTCCTTTAAGGGTAAAGGCTCAAATAGTGCCCTCCATCTTTTGTTATCAAGTACCGGCATCACATCTAAAATGGCATCCATCTCTCGTATTGTGTCATCATTTATCTCATGAGAGTGGGCCACACATGCCTCCAAAGGGTCGGAATATAATGTCAAGGGGAATATATCCTCCACGAATGATTTAATCACATTTATGTCGTGGATCTCATCATCAACTTCCCGTGGTTGTTTGCATAAATCAAATATATTCAGCTCGAGAGTCATATTTCTAGAGGACATTTGTACAAGCCTGTTTCTACAATTGATAATCGCATTGGAAGTAGCTAGAAAAGGGCGGCCAAGTATGACGGGAATTTGAGCACCGGTACCTATCACGGGATGTGTATCCAAGACAATAAAGTCTACTGGGTAGTAGAATTTATCAACTTGGACTAAAACATCCTCAATCACTCCTCTCTGTATACGAATAGATCTATCAGCAAGTTGGAGTGTGGTTTTGGTGGGTTTCAACTCACCTAACCCAAGTTGTTCATAAACCAATTAAGGAATGAGGTTAACACTTGCCCCTAAATCAAGTAAGGCTTGTTTAATCCGGTAGTCTCCTATGATGCATGAGATGGTTGGACTACCCGTATCCTTGTATTTTTGGGGCATCTCTTGTTTGATAATAGCACTCAAATTCTCAGTCAAAAGTACCTTGTTGTGAACATTGTGTTTCCTTTTAACTGTACACAATTCCTTTAGAAATTTGGCATAGGATAGTATTTCCTTTATGGCATCCAACAACAGAATGTTGATCTTCACCTGCTTAAAAACCTCTAAAATTTTCAGATTTTTGTCTAAAGGTTTGGGTGAAATCAACCTTTGGGGAAACGGGGCAACCGGCTTATATTGCTTTTCCAGTTCTTTCTCTTGTGGAGTGTTGTTTAAGCTATCATCCTCTTTGGAATTTTTTGGATCCTTAGGCTTTGGGGCCTTCACCGGATTAGATTTATCAATTATTTTCCCACTTCTCAAAGTGGTGATAGCTTGAACATGCTTTGTATGTTGGGAGGATGAGCTTGCGTCTTATATCTCAAATTGGGTTCTTGGGTTAGGAAGGGGTTAGGCAGGAAGTGTGCCTTTCTCCCTAACACTGAGGTGAGATTCAACTCTAGCCATTGAGGTTTTTAAGTCATTGATGGGTTGAGTTGAATTTTGATTAAATTTCAATTGCTCTTGCATGAACCCATCTATTTTCAGAGAATTAGTCTTGTTATATTCAGCTTGAACTGATACGAATGCACCCAACATCTTCTCTAGCGTAGCTTTTGGTGTAATGACTAGGGATGGACATAGTAAAGGTTGAGCTTGAGGAATATTGTTTGCATTCACAGTGGGTCCATTCCTCCAACTGAAGTTGGGATGGTTCTTCCAACTAGAATTATACGTGTTTGAGTTTGGAGCACCAAATTGACGTTGATAACTGTTTATGGCATTTGATTGTTCTTGTAAGATGTCTTGGACTGCTGAAATTGTGGGACAATCTTGTGTTGCATGTTGATTTCCGGCATAAATTCCACAAACAGTTTCAACATCTTTTGAGTTGATCGCTTCTCCTTTCTTTAATTACATGGCCTCGACTTTTCTTGTGAGGCTAGCCACACGTGCACTTATGTTATCTTCTTCTGAGAGGACATAAATTCCTCATTTTTCCTTTTGTTGGCTAGTCTTGGAATTTGTTGATGTAGATGTATCCCAAGACTGTGCATTCTCGGCCAATTCATCAAGATAATCCCATGCTTCTTCAGCTTTCTTATTCATGATTCCCCATTACACATCATCTCTACAAATTGGCACATGGGTGAAGTCAGTCCTTCATAGAAAAAGCTTATAACCCGCCAAATTTCGTAGCCATGATGTGGACATGCATTTAATAAGTCCTTAAACCTCTCCCAACATTGGAAGAAGGTCTCATCTTCCTTTTGGACAAAATTCATGATAAGGCGCCTCAACATGTTTGTTTTGTGAGTAGGGAAGAAATTTTTGATGAACTCCCTAGACATCTCAGTCCATGTACCAATTGATCTTGGCCTTAATGCATGAAGTCAACCTTTAGCTTTATCTTTAAGGGTAAAAGGAAATAATTTAAGTCTCACAACATCATCAGTTACGTTTGCAAAGTGCATGGTGGCTATCACCTCATCAAATTCCTTAAGGTGTTGGTAGGCACTTTCACTGTCTAATCCATGGAATCTCGTGAGGAGTTGGATTACTTCCGGTTTCAAATCTACGTTCCCTGCATTTTGTGGAAAAATTATGCATGAGGGAGTGCTCGCTCTTGCTGGTTGTAAGTAATCACGTAATATTCTTAGTCGGGGATCATTCTCAACCACATTCTCTCCCGTTCGGTTTGGTTTTGGCCCAGATTTTGATTGGCCGTAGGATTGCGTTGATTTACAGCCATATTTTCGGACAAATTTGGGAGAATTTAAATGTCTCCTAGCACGTGGTTCTCTGTCAATTCCTTCTACTATTCCCCCTTCACTAATGACTCGGTTATTAGAATCCCGAGCCCAATGTGGCATGCAAATCCTAAAAGAATAAAACAAAAAAGAATTCTTTCTTCCTTCCTTTACTTCTCTCTAAGACCAAAGCACAAGGTGTCTTGCAACGGCTAAGCCAGAAGCAAGGATAGAGACCGATTTCTCTTGGTCAATAGGGGTTCAAAGAACTCCCCACCCACTCTTTGAATCTTTTGAGAAAAAGTGCAGAAAAAGAAGAAAGAGAAATAGAGTTGAGAAGAGAAATCTCTGAGCACAAGGTGATCCAAGACGGCAGTGCCGACCAATAGGAATCAAGGCAGCACAAGGCCAACCTATCAGAGATCCAAAAAGGAATCTCCACCCACTCTACAAGAGATGAATATGATGGGAATGAATAGGAGGAGAAGAAGAGTAAGGTTTAGAAAGATAAAACCTGATTTGAGCACTTAAGATCCTTACGTCTTCTTCAACTTCCTAAAATCCCTGTAAAAGAGAAAAATCAAAATAAAACAAACTAAGTTAGTATTATTCCTAGAAATTTCAATAGAAACTATCTTCAGAAATTTTGTTAAAATCGTCAAAGTTCCCGGTAACGGCGCCAAAAACTTGTTCGCTTCCCCAAGTGTAGGGTTGCGATGTAGTAATAATCTCGGTAACACCGAGGTCGATCCACAGGGACTTATGTAGGAATTCACAAGACACTTCCAATAGTTCTACTGAAGAGCTAATTAATAGATTTGTAGAAGATTGATGTAGATAGTAACTTTGAATTAAACTGAAGGTAAACAATTAATAAAAGGCACTAGGGGTTCAAGGATCCACTTGTAGTAATCCTTGATGCTCAATTCGCTGTGGTTTCTTACTTTCTCAAGTAGAATTGAAATTTAGTTCTATCTAGTCGGATGATAGAGCAGTTAAAACAATCAATCTGACATATGTATGATCCATGTATATGATTCACTCAATGCAAGCTAAGACATGAGCATACTCAATTACATAGGTCAGTCCCAATTCCAATAGGTTAAGATCATAATCATAATCATCATTAAATCCTGTCACAAGACAAAACTAGATCATGATTTGAACTTGATCCAAATCACATACACAATCTTACATAATTCAGAATTTTCAGAAAAGTTAAACTTTTGGTATGAAGCTCCCACATGAAGATCATAGATCTAGAGCATATTCCAATTCCTCAGATCATACAGGTCTAGACTAGCTCAAAACAATTAAGAACTCAAGTAATTCTTCCAAAACATCCATGAGTCACCATAAGATTAAGAAAAACTACTTAGAACTTTATTTAAACTTCAAACCATTGTTCTTCAATAGAAACCAACTTGAAACCAAATCAAACGAATTGAAACATCTTAGATTCACTACAAGCTTTACCTCTTAGCCCTAGCTAAGAAGTTTAGCCGTTCATGATCCAAGGAAACATGAAAACAACTAAACAAAGCATAAACTAGAAAACCAAACTAAGAGGAGTTGTAGAACTCCAAAATCGACTTCAGTCGTCTCCCACCGTGCTTAATCTCTTCTAGGATGCCTTAAGAATGATCCCTAAGTGTCCTTTTATAGTGGGGAAGCTCTGCTGCGTTGGAATCATCTAGAAATTGGGTAAGGTTACGCAGTGCGCAGAGAAAATCAGAACCCAAAATAAAAGCTGTCTGTTTTTGCATGTGGCCGACCGGTCAGGAACGATCGGACTGGGCTAGCCGACCGGTCACGACCGGTTGGACCTCTCTGTTTGACAGTCCAGGGAGTATAGATGGGTGGCCGACCTGCTAGCCGACCGGTCGGACCTAACTGGTCCTTGGTCCAGGGTCTTTCATAGGTGGGGAGTGGGGTGGCCGACTGGTCTTGACCGGTCTAGCTTCTTTGGCCGACCGGTCGGACCTTCTTCCCTTTACATTTCTTTCTTCCTTTCTTCTTCTCTCTCCTCTCCTTGCTTTCTTCTTTCTTTGGCCCTCCTTCAACCTTCATCCAATTGTTCTAAATGGATCCTTTTGGTCTCCAATTGGCGAAGTTCGTTTTCGTTCCTACAATCACATAACATGCGTTAGATGGGCCTTTTAAACGTGAAAACCATGCATATAATGTGATGTAATGGCCAATGCAATGTATAAATTGTTGGTTCAACAAAAGTCTTCGAGAAGCTTATCATTCAAAGGCTTGTCTGGAGTTGTTTGCTGAGTTGTTGCAGTTCGACAATATTACAAAGATTCATTACAACGATTGGTTGATCTACTTCAGCCAGAGGATTGAGTATTATTTCTTCTGATGTCTTCTTTTTGTACTTTGCGTTTTTCATGCTTTAGTTGCTTTGCTTCTGACATGGGCATTTATTTTTTTCTTGCAGTATTGATTACAAAGAGTATGAGATCTTGTTAGAAGACCAGTCTTTAATGAGGGAATGTTTCGAACAGAAGTTTCGCAATCCGAATGAGCTTATGCTGACTTGTGAACTGGCAGGGTTCTTAGCCTACTGGCTGTCGGCAATTGTGTTGCCTAGTTCTAAGAGTGCTTTTGGGGTCAGGGTTTCTTGCTTTATCATGGCAGGAGCTCTTGCAAATGGCCATCGATATTCTTTAGCACCGCCGGTGTAACGCCCCAAAATTCAACGCCCGAATATACCGCCCGAGCACTAAATTTTCGAGCGCTACTAAGGTAATAATTACAAGAATACAAATAATAGTAGCAATTTTTTTTATAACTAAACCATATCCATACTCTTATTCCAACTTACATCATAAAATAAATTATAAATGTTCATAATTCACAAACATGACACTGATATACTCATCTACAATTTTATTAACTTAAAACTAAATAGAATATCTATAAATAAATAAAAGCGTCTTCATTAAAGTTGTCGTTCTCCTCCTCCTGGATTTTCACTATGTCCTCAACTTGCTCCTTGTCCTCGAAAGATTCCATGTCACCTCTTGAACCTATAGTTCCCTAAGAAGGGTGAGCAAAACAATGCTCAGCGAGTAGGAGTACTTCACTCCATAATATGAATCACGCATCCAAATAAATAAATAAACAGAATCAAAACATAACTATTCAGTTTGTAAGTTGTAGAATGCCATGCTCACACTTTTCCACCCACAACGACACATTCATTAACATTAAACACACATCCCATAATGAATTCCCATGCAGCATGCATAAATCAACCATATACGTGGCCTTTTAATACAAGGTCTTTAGTCAGGTTTCACACAAGTAAATCAGCCATACGAGGCTACGCCTGAAAAAAATACTATCACAACCAATCACAACCAGACAGGTGAGGTACATTCCGATCCTGACACGGTACGCCCGATCCTAACACAGGTCGCATTCCTGACAAGACGCAACTGCTCCGATCCTGACATGGTACGCCCGATCCTGACACGGGTCGCATTCTCAATGAGAAAACAATTGCCCCGATCCTAACACGGGTACGATCCGATCCCAACACGGGACGCATTCTCGACGGGAAAACATACCACACTTGATGGTTTTTCATATTCCAGTTCATCCAATGTATCCATACATAGTTGTCTCATAGTCACACCCATATCCATCCCACACAAACTTAACCACACTTGGATAGTCATGGTTAAGAACCATTTACATACCCCTACTCTGATTTAACTCTGTGGACTTCACCTCACCATAAACCGTCCTATGCATGGGTCCATCATATGTGATCATATAAATATGAACATGTGATAATGGGAATTTATTGCATCTTAATACAATTTAATGAATCATACAACATAACTTTTTAAGAAACAAATCAAGTGCATATATATCAAGATGGGAAGAATGCATCCACATTATGAAACAAAGCATTTTGAGGAGTTTAAAAACTTTAAACTAAACTATAACCATACATTCAAAGAAAATGGACAGGTGTTGTCCCCACAATTTCGCTTAATCTGACTGTTTGGGAAGTCTGATGTGTACCAAATTTATTTTACAGTTTTAAAACTTGCTAGTCTAAGCATTGGACGACTTAGATTGAGCAAAATATTCCCCAATGGGACCCAAAAGTTGGAGTCCAATCAGATTAAGATTCTGTTATTTTTCAGGGTATCAGTCCCATTATTTCGAGTGGTGTGAGCCACTTGAAACCCTGTTTTAGTGCATATTTTTATGGTGAATCCCACACAACTCAACAAACAGTGTGGACGAGGTGGATTTATCCAAAAGTTCACATGTGGGGCCCATAAGTGCTTGTTGTCCCCACTTTAAAATCTGCTAACCTTCATATTTATATTGTATTACATTGTCTACTATTTGAGATGGTATGGCCCACTCCGTTATCGAAACTCTCTGAAATTTAATTTCCAGCCTCCTAACATAGTAATATAACAAGTGAGTGGTATAGATTTGACAGAAAGTTTAGAGTGGGGCCCACGGATTACCCGCTGTCCATGAGAGATAAATTCGGAACTTTCTACACAATTGCAGAAAATTCAGCAAGATAGTCCAATTTGTAGAAGTTTGTGTGGTCTGCTCGGGTCTTGGATTAAGCTGAAATTTTGTGGACTATTATATTACATGATGAAGTAAGTATAGACGAAGTGGATAAAAAATTACATTAAGGTGGGGTCCACAGTGGGCCTCCAACTGGCAGCCCGTCCGCCCACCCGCCAGCGCTGGGCGCTGGTGACGCTGCTGGCTAGCAACGTCCTTTTGGGTGCTGGCTGGACAACGGCTTCTCTCTCTTTTTTTATTTTTTATTTTATTTATTTTATTTATAACTTATATCCACACAAGGTGGGACCCACCAGGTCGAGATCCAACCCATCCGTTGAATTATTCAGGCCTTTGGTCCACCCAATGAATCTAATTTTGCATAGGTCGAAAATTATAAAACAAAGATAGTGGATTTTTTTTTTTTTTAATTGTTGGGTCTATTTCTCCCACCCTGACCCACTTAAATATTAGATTTCTTTTAAATCTGGGCCCACAAGCAAACGTAAACTAAAATATATGATGAATGGCATAGATTTAATCAAAGTAACGTAATCGATCTACTAAACAAAACACAAATGCACAAATCAAACAATGATGTAGGTGAGTATCTCTGTAGACTCACCAATTGTCAATCCGATCTGAGATTTTGAAGATGAAAATAACAAAGAAGACCAATCTTCAGCCCACTACAAAATACTACCCCCTTCCTCCCAATCAACGGTTATATGATGATTATGATGATGGATGGTAGGGATTTTAAGCTGTTGATGATGGATGTGATGGGATGGCTACGATTTGGTTGTAAATGGAAAAGTGGTAGAATAGGACTCTCTTACGAGAGTTTAAATAAAGTCTATTAGCTTATAACATAAATATTTGTGGTGAAAATATAAGTAATATTTTGATGGTCCACCTAGTGATCCCTTCTTGGATCTAAGATGTCTATCATACAGAGGATTAACACAACAAGTAGTGGGTAAACTCTCGAGTCAAAGGGTCGATGGATGGACACATTATGATCTATGTAAGAGTTAGCCTAAATGAATGCTCTAGAATGGATGTGTAACATCTTAAAATCGGGCCCACCTTTCACAAATCTGAGACCATTATAACATTGGCCTCGAAAAACTGACAAAGTGGTATGAATTTGGAAGAATTTGGTAGTGTCCACACCCACGATCTAATAAGGACACAAATGATGGTCTAAATGATGGTAAACACCACAACTTAAGGTGGTTAGTTTCTAAGGATAAGCTTGACCACTTTGAGGTGCGACTAAATCATGACCATTGAGTGTTGTGCGAAGTGGTCCGCACCATTGGTTAGAATATCTATGGATTGAATAATGGACTGTTGGGTTGATGAATCTCTTACTGGTTTAAGAGTAATTGATCAAAAATGTGATGGACGGTGAACACACCTCGGTTCAAGATTCTAAAAACATGGGGACGTGGACCATCTTAGAAAACCTAAAATACACAAAATCTAGACATACACTGACATCCCTACATAAAGATGGACGGTCCACAACGAAGATAGAAATCTCTCTATGCCAAATTAGGTAACCATATCCTAAAATTTAGATTTTGAATTGGTACGTCGCATCGAATGTGACTTTTGTACTTCTCGGTCTACATGGACATATCTAGGACCCTACGATGGAATCTAATTCAATAAGTCACATAAGCATATGAAAAAGGTCGTCCATGAGTGATTTCACCTTAATTGGTGGTCCACATGGCCCTACACAGTAATTCTTTGATTAAACAGTCTTGGAAGATAATCCAATAATGAAATTTCACATGGATGGCTAAAATGCTATAACAAAGGTGTGGAGAAAATCCCACAACTAACTGACTCACGAATTGAAATAAATCACAGGGTTCACTTTCACCACTGGTTTGGTGCTAAGACAAGTTTTAATGGCTTGATCGAAATTCGATGAGAATTTCAACGGTCACAAAGGTTCTTCTAAGGATACTCTATAATTCCAACAGAACAAAACTCGGTTTGATTAGTTCAATGGGCCATGGTGATTAAAATGAGGATGAATGGTCCCGATAGAAAGATTTATGATTAGATCTGGATCGATCAGACTATATTATTGGATTCTACATGATTTAATATATCATTATATGGCTCAGATCAATTCCATAGATAATATAAATAATTTAAAATGAATTACTAAAGTTTATATACATGGAATATGGTTTATAATTTCACTTTTCTACCCAATTATTCCATGAGAAATGTACATCAAACATGTTATCAACTTACATACATTAAATTATTATTATTTTAATTTCATAAATTCTAATCTAGGTTTTTAAATTAAATAATAAATCATCAAAATCATAGATATTACAGCCGATGTTATGCAGTCTATATAGGGCTTTTGGCAATATTGCCAGCAATAAAGATCAACTCGGGCAATGGATGAATGTGGCTTACTGCCCACATGGCATTTCTTCTGTGGGTGGTTGGGCGTATATTTCCCATGGACATATGTAATGGATCTCTTCTGGTATCTCCACATCGATCACACGCCTCTTTATCACTACAGAAAATTTAACAGGATAACGTAGTCATCTGATTGGATAGCTTCCAAAATTAGCAGTTGAGCAGAGATTTGTTTCTACCACTTTCATGTTTCTGATGTCGGAGAGGATCGAGAAGTCGTTGACGATGAACATTCTATAAATACTATTGATAGGAAATTTCTGGTGTCTATTCGTATATGATCAGGGTGTTCTGATAATGTTACCGGATGTAGCCAAAGAGGGCGGGCATACGGCACGGGTCTTGTTCATTAGGAGTGGATATGACATCAACTTCTGATGACACGAAGAGGCGCGAGATTCATGCTTCCTAGCCTTTATCGAAAGACTAGCGGTCCTTATAGTTGGCTAAGATGGTGGTTGCATCAGTATGCTCTAATTTGGAACAACAGCTCTGTTGATGATCCACTCTACATTCCTCCTCCAGTGTTGACGGAGGTCCTTATGATGGATTGGGTTATTATAGAGAGCAAGTTGAAGCGTACTTATCTTCAAGTATTAGGCATAAGACTTCTCTGAGTGTGTCAATTGATCATCGTAAGGAGGAAAAAGCATTAGACGGCTGTCATACTTTCGAAATACTTTTAGTGAAATGGTCACAAGAAGCAGGGTTTGCATATCTTCTGGTGTTTGAAGGTGATAAGGATGACAATTGGTTAATTAGTGAAGAGGACCCGACGATGACCGGACTGGCAAATGAAAAATCAGACCATGTCGGCGTGAGAGAACGGGTCGGGCGGATTGGAGAGGATAATTTGCAAAGGACCACTATGTCAAGGAATGACACAACTGTATCTGTGGCCTCTGGTGCTTCCAGTGTTGAAGGTATGGCGGAGTTGCCAGCGGTAACTGAAGTGATCGATACTGATAGCGATACTACTGAACTTCTGGATGTGACTTCGACACTATTGACCGAGATTATTGAGCCATTCACTAACGTGATGATACATACTGCGGATTCCTCGAAACCTGTCATCGACTCATCTTCCAGTATAGCTCTTTCATAGCTCCTTGGTGTATTCTTTTTCTGTAGTTTTCATTTCATTACATGCTCTATTTCTTTTGTCGCAGATATTGCTGCTCACAAAGTGTCTGACATTCCTTATTTCCATCGCTTAGACCGTTTCGGGTGAAGCATACTGAGAGGTCTATTGTCCAGTATTTCAAAGGTGCTGGCTGAGCTGTGCGAGTGGCATACACTGGGAGCTAGAGTGAAGGCATTAGAAGCTTGCATAGGAGTAATCAGGCCTGATGTATCCAAAATAGTCTGGCGCGTTTCTTCTTTCGAGGATTCTGTTACGCAGGTTGCTATGGCTGAACAGATTGAACCTGACCCTACGACAGAAGAGAAACGACGAGTGATATCTTCTTTGCGGCCTGTCGTAGAGTAGCAAGAACACTCAGCAGTTGATGCTGGAACAACTTTAGAAGATAATAAGCCTCAACGTTTGGGGTGTGTTAATCGTCTTGCTGATGTCAGATCTGAGATTGCGTGGCTGTAAGCAGAAGAAGCGGCCATAAATCTTGAGGTTGCCTGCCTTGATCTTGTTGTTAATCAAAACCATGTTGAGGTTGCACGACTCAAAAATAAAGGAGAGGTAGCACGGAAGCAAATGATAGACTTAGAAACCGAACTTCGTAATATTCTGGATCCTACGCCGATGCTAGCGGAGGCAAAGGCTACGATGAAAGTGATGTGGAAAAATGTGATGCAGTTCATAACAGGGTGCCTGGAGAAGCTGTAACTCTGTTCTTTTGCTCTTTACAGTCATTGTCAGACAAAAGTAGTATTAGATAGTTGTCTTGAATACCAAACTGCTACTTGTATCTGATGTAATTGACATCAGAACTTGTTAACCGTGTACTTCATGATCCGACATAATGATAATGATTCTTTTGCCAAACTACTAATTGGTCTTATATGTTTGAGACTAGCAGGCATAAAATGATGCGTTGTATGTGAGTTTTAATGTGAACCGAGAATATTAAAACATAAAAATGAAAAAGCACATAAAAATAATATTTTCCTTTTTACTTAACATGTGTACCCTTAGGTCATTACTTTCAAGAGATGTTCGTGTCATAAGTCCAAACCTTTTATCCAGCTCCTCGTTTTTAGGTTTATCTGTCATCCTTCCTGGCCTGCCCCCAGTCATTTCTTTCTGCAGACTTGAGGTTTTAATCATATATTGGGGCTTGGCCCTAGTGCTTCTTTCTCTATAATCTTGAGTTTCTCATAATATATTTCGGCTTACCCCCAGTGCTTTTTGGTTCGTCTCTTTGTAAGACCACTTCATTCTGATGAGAAAGGTCTTGTGTTTTAGAAATCCATATAGAATACCCACTGATCATAATCTTTAATTGCATATTCTTGTCATAGAGTTCTTCATAAGAGAAAGCTGCTGATATTTTCAAGGTGAAGTGATACATAATAAAATGCCCTGATTATCTTCATATAAGGCCATATATATATATATATATATATATATATATATATATATATATATATATATATATATATATATATATATATATATATGAGGGGATCCATGATAGAATACAAAGTTGAATATATATAGTGATGTTTCGACCATCTTCATATAAAATTGTGTGCGTAAGTATGAGAGATTGATAATAATAGAATGTCCCGGTTATCCTCATATAGAACCGCACGCATAAAAGACTATTTACTTCAAAATTGCTTTTCCTGTTAGGCAGAGGGATGCCAGAATACCAAGATAATAATAAGAGACTCTACGACGAAGATACAATAATATGAGGATGTTGTGCTTCGCGTAGACTTCCTATCTACTTTCTTTTGGTTTGACTGATTCAACAGGAATATAATGAGTCATGTTGATGATTTATGTAGTCGATTCTCTGATATTCTTTGACTATGGTACCTGTCATTAAGAAAAGCTCTACGAACATTTTATATTCATATACGTAACAGTATGATATGAGTAAACATGTGAGTGAGTATGAAGCATGGCATGTAGATGAAATAGATGCATGAATGAGCATAAGTATATCCCTATCTACTTTATAACCCGTCAAAACTATTTGTTAGCGTTCACGATTATTCAAGTTTAGGAAATGGAGTCCTTGAGCGATCGTTCTTCCTAAGTGACATCTATTGGAACTGTATTGGCCGGGGCTCTATAAGACTCTTCAATCTTCAGACTGACGATGCCTTAATTTATCATCTTTTGTATCTTTCCTTTCAGAATGAAGCATTGCTCAGTTTTATGGCCTATGCATTTGTGGTATTCGCAGTAGTTAGGATCATCCACGCGTCCTACTTCAGTTGATTGAACAGACTTTGGGAGTCACAATTTTCCTTCTTCGATTAACTGTTCCATAATTGGGACAAGGTCTTTAATGTCAAATGTATATGGTCCATTCTTTTCGTCTCGCTCACTGATTGTCATGTGCTGCGACTTTTGAAGTTCTTTACCCGTCTCTCATGTCTTCATTACCCTGGTCTCTACTTCATGCCCTGGATTTGGTCGTTTTCGATTCTCAGGATTCTTTCTTACATCAACCCATGTCCTCTTTATCGTTTCATGTCTTGACCTTTCCGCTTGAAACCATGTCTTCGAAATGGACCGCTCGACCCTGCGAATCTTTGCAACCAAGTTACGAAGGGTGAAAGAGATGTTGCTTAGCAGTTTGTATGGGATTATAGAGTCTAAATCCGACATATGCTCATTCGTTTGTTCAGGATGAGTCTGTTGTCTCACTTCAACTGCTTCACAGACTGTCCCCGGTGTTTCTTCTTCCAACTGTCGGATGGGTGGAGCGATACTGGGTGTCGCATTCTGTGAGATCAAGGTGGCTAGAGCTTCTTGAACTTCTCCCATTTTCCTACATAACTCCTGTGGACTTGGATTAATTCACTGATCTGCTCTCGAATCGCTAACAGCTCGACGTCTTGTCCTGCCAGCTCTCTTTTTTCAACGGCCTGCACCATCACTACTTGTATCGGCCTTTCATTGTAAATCAGTGGTATCATGGGTGTTATCGACACTACAGCTGACATAACCCGACTGGTCTCTTCTGGCTTTAGCTTAATAGTACCTTAGTTTTTTAGTCTTTGCACTTTCCCTTTCAAGATGAGGCATTCTTCTGTCTCATGTCCCAAGATCCGATGGTGCTTACAATAATTGGGGGCATCTACTTGCCCTACTTCATCTAGTCCGATCGGTTCCGGCAATTATATCTCCCCTTATTCGACCAGTTGTTCCATTATCAGAACGAGATCTTCCATGTCAAACAAATAACTCTCATCTACCCTGCCCCGTCCAACGATCGTCATCTTTTTCGGTCTCTGTGGCCCTTTAGCTTTGGACTGAGTTTCTGCTAGCTTGCCTTTGATCTTATGTTCTGAATGCGGGCGTTTTCAATCTTTCGAGGCCTTGCTCTTGTCAACGTAATTTAACACGGTTGTCTTTCCAACTTCTCTTCTGGGCTTTTCTACTTTGAACTGCGTTCGGAACGCGGTTCCTTCCACCAAGTGGGTCATCATAGCCAAATCTTGTAATGTCGAGAAGTTATGCCCGGATAAACCAAACGAAATCATCGCGTTCATGGCCTGCATGCACATCTTGACTTGCTCAGGCTCGCTAGGCAATTCTCGGCACTGCGCTGCTATGGTTCCCCACCTATCAATATACTTCTCAACTGACTCTCCTTGCCCCTGACGGACTAAGGCTAAATTTGTCAACGAGACTTCTCGCTCAGTGGAGAAAATTTTGGAAATGAACAGCTCTTGCATGCAATCCCAGGTCCTGATAGTCCCTGCGGGTAATGGCATGTACCATTGAAATACATTTCCAGTCAGCGTCGACTCAAATAATTTAAGGCAGTATTGAGGTACCACGGACAAATTCCCTAGCACTGTCATGAATTGGGTGTAAGTACACATATTTGTCAATTAGCTTGTTGGTTGAATCGTCATGTCTGATGAGCCTAGAAGATACTGAAGAAAGAAGCCTTGAAGATCTCTGGCTATTCGACTCAGAAGATCTACAAAGATACCTTGATTCAAAACCAACTTTCTTATCCCTAGATTCACGTATTTCTCAAAACCATTGTCCTCTAGATGGCCTGTCTCTTAAAAGGCATTTCCCTTATCCCCATGACCATAGAGGATAGTCCAAAAGATCAGTTTGGACTTTGTGTGTGTTGGGCCATAGTCCGTCTGTAGGAAAGAAACAAAAAAAAAACATACTTTAATAAATCCTGCAGAATGAGCATCGGGCGCCCGACCACTATGTAACCGGGCACCCGACCACCTGAAAACATGTCCAGCAAGGTAAGGACTGAATATCGGGCACCCGACCCAAACTTGTCCGGGCGCCCGACCTATGGAAAAATGGTCCAGCAACTAGTTTCTGAAATTCATTATGAATATCAGGCGCCCGACCAAAACTGTGTCCTGGCGCGCGACCAGAAAAATCTAGTCCAGTGAGTTTTATTGGAAATACAAGAAGGATCTAGGCTCTCGACTCCAACTATGTCCGAGCACCCAACCAGGACAAAATTTGTCCAATAAAGCCAGACTGAAATTTAAGAAGGATTTCGGGCGCCCGACTGCAACTATGTCCGGGCGCCCGACCAAGTGCAAACTGGTCCAGTAACCTGACCTTTTGGCTGGACTGAATATCGAGCGCCCGACCCAGTGTTCATCGGGCACTCGACTACTGCTGGATCTATTTTGGACTATGTGTGCGGTTGCCCGAAGCTAGTATCCGAGCACCCAAACTAGCCGTCTTTTACCCCTTTTTTTCACATCTATTTAAGCATTCATTTGGGCAAAAACCTAATTACGGAAAAGAGAGTCCTCCTTTGAGTGCGTGTTTTTCAATAGCTAAAAACCTCTCTTCTCAAAGTCCTAATCCTTGAGTTCATTGTTCAATCCTAGTTGTTACAAACCATTAATGAGCATTCAAAGCTCGAATTGAAACATGAACTCAAGCCCTCACTAATGGCACTTGACCTAATCTCTAGTTGTTGTATTTTGTTGTCATTATTGCCATTAATGAAGATCTTGGTGAAACCCTTCTCTTTCATTTAAGTCGTATCCCTTAGGAAAGTTTCAACCAAACCCTAATCCCTCACCTTGGAACCTACAAGAAGGCATTCATAGCAAGGTTGCTGATCGAGGGAGCTGAAGAAGGTACCGTTCGTGCAAGCTGAAGCTTCTTCAACCAAATGCATTATCAAGGGGCTCAATCAGTTAAGTATACTTTAGTTTCTCAAGTCCAAGAAACCATCTCAAAAGTTGAGATTTGGGTTTCAGAGTTTGAAGACCCAAACTCAGTTGAGTCCTTGCGTAAGACAAGTCCTTGAGTAGGATAAGCCCTTGCATAGGACAAAGTGTTTAATGGATTAGTCCTAAGGAAGGATGAATCTATGTGTTGAAGTCTAAGTCCTTTATAGGCTATTAAGGTTTATGGTTAACCTCATTTAAAACCATTGTGATAGTGAAATCCGGCCACTCAAGGAGTGAGTGGATCAGCCGAGAGTGGAGTAGGTACATAACCGAACCACTATAAAATCTCTTGTTATGTGATGAATGTTTGCAACTACTTTACTTCTTTTATGATTGAGATAAAATTATTATAATATGTTCTATTATTGTTGAGTAGTAAGTCACAAAGATAATATTCTGCATATCAAGTATTTGAGGAAATGTTTCTGAAATGCAACTCATATTCTTATATATGTTTTCAATTAACATTTACATGATTATGAGTGTTTAAATTGGATAATTTAAAAAGTGTCCTATTCACCCCCCTCTAGGACAAAGAAACCAGCCTCTTGCTTCCACAAGTGTAGTAATCAAACTTATACCACAATTTCAATTGGTATCAGAGCGGGTTCCTCCTTAAAGGCGTAACAGCCCGGAGTGTGATCCGTCTCTAGAAGCTTGAAATCATGTCAAAAGGGAATTCTAGTATGGTTTCCAAACCTCCATATTTCGATAGATCAAATTATGCATATTGGAAAGCAAGAATGAGAGTCTTCTTGCAATCATTGGATCATGCAACATGGAGGTCTGTGGAAATAAAACACGAAATACCCTCTTGAGCACAGTCATAGATGGGGTCACTACCACTACAATTAAACCTTTATGGACTGACCTTGAGCAACTAAGGTACATAAGCAATGCAAAGGCACTCAATGCTATGTTTTGTGCCATTTTAGCAGATGAGTTCAAAAGAATATGTAATTACACAACTGCTAAGGAAGCTTCGGACATCTTTGAAATTACTCATGAAGGGACTAGTACAGTCAAGAGGTCAAAACTCCAGCTCTTAAGCTACTTAATTTGAAAATATAAAAATGGAAGAGCATGAGACCTTCATGGACTTTTTCACCCGACCGAGTGATGTCACCAATGCTATGTGGGGATTGGGGGAGAGAATATCGGATCCACGCATTTGTAGGAAAATACTGAAATCCTTACCCGAACGATTCTCCACTAAGGTCATAATTAGAGAGGAATGTAGAGATATTGATACTATGAAAGTAAAAGACTTACTAGGATCTCTACAGACCCATGAACTTCATTTCAAGAAATCCCCAAAAGGTAAAAACACATTCTGAAAACTTCACACACTAAACAAGAATCTTTAGTTGACAATGATGAAGAATTGGATATAAATGAAATGGCACTTATGGCCAAGAAATTTAGAAAAAAATTAAAAACAAAGGGAAGAAGTATGACAAAAATAGCAAATCTTTTGACAAAACACACTGAATTTTTTTTTAACAAGTGAAAAGATCCTAAGTGCTACAATTGTGGACGCTATGGTCATATTGCTTTTGACTGCCAAGCTCCTGCCAAAGAAAAATTCGGAAAGAATGCAATGGTAGCTACATGGGACGACTCCGATGATTCAGATTTGGAATCAGATAAATCTCAAAGTGATGGGGGAAGAGGATCAGTTAAAATCTTGATGGCCTCTATCACGGAGATTGTCCCAGAAATACAGAGCATAAGAGACAAGGATGATCATGAATCGTCGAAAACCAATGTGACATCCTCTGATGATGACGAGGATGAAGAGGAAGATAATGAGGAATTGCAAGTTGCCTATGACGAATTATTTCATCAAAGCATCCTTCTTACTAAGAAGTTGAGCGAAGCTAATATTGAAACAAATTGGCTGATGAAATACAAGAAGTTAAAGGAGAAAACAATAGATTTCATTTTCAGATTTGTGACTTAAACAGGAAAAACAAAGAAGCTCAAGACAAATTTAATACTTTAGAAGATGAGCTTAAAAAGGCAAACTCTACAAATCAATGTCTAACCATGCAGCTTAATCAGGAACTTCAACTTAATGAAAGATTTGCCCAAAGTAAAGAAAAGCTAGATGATATCCTAAAATCAGGTAAGCCTTGTAGGAACACAAGAGGGCTAGGCTATGGTGAGCAAACTAAGGTTAGCAACCCAGAACTTGAAAAGAATAGGAAGCATCAGGAAGCAATAAGAAGAATTCACCAATATGCCATGCATGTGGAGATGTTGGACATTTGAAATTTGAATGCTTGGCCTTTAAGAATCCGGTTCAGAACTTGAAAGGAAAATTTGTACCTACCAAAAAGATGATAAATCACATGTGGAGTCCTCCAAAACAAGCAACATGGAAAAATGGGAACATGAGGAGAAATCATCGTATTCCACCTAAGAAAGACAAAAGAATGGAAGAGCTCCTTGAAATGGTAAAACAGCTAAACAAAAGAACCATGGAGTTGGTGCAAGAGCAACCAAACAAGAAAAAATTCAACACCTCATGCTGAAATGAGGACGCCTAGAGAATCACCTCAGAAGCATGTCACTCCAAAAAGGGTAGTGTCTAAGTGGGTAGTAAAAAACAAATGCTTAGTCATCCATACAGCCCTTAGAGCCGGAAGAAACACTAGGTGGTATCTAGATAGTGGATGCTCCAGACACATGATAGGTGACGGAACCCAGGTTTGCGATTATGCTGTTTTCGATGGTGGGTCTGTTACTTTTGGAGATGGGAGCATGGCCAAAATTGTTGGAAAAGGAACCATCACCGAGCTAGGATTGCCCAAAATTGAGGATGTGCTATGTGTTGATGGATTAAAACATAATTTATCGAGCATTTCCCAAATATATGATGAACAACATTCTGTAAAATTCTCCAAAGATTTGTTCGAAATTCTAGACCCAACTGGAAAACTAATTCTAAAAGGACTCCGCATAGGAGACAACTGTTATATTATTGAAAACAAAGGTGATGATGGATCATCTGCCATATGCCACATGGCAATTAATGATGAAACTGAGTTATGGCATTAACGGCTTGACCATGTCCATTATAGGAACCTATCTAAGCTAAGTAGGAAGAAATTAGTTAGAGGGTTGCCCAAAATAGGAAAGAAACTAAAAGAAGTATGTGCAAAGAGTGCCTGAAAGGTAAACAAATTAAAGTTGCACATAAGAAGACATCCACCATTGTCACATCAAAACCCCTTGACCTACTTCACATGGATCTTGTAGGTCCCACTAGAGTTTTGAGTCAAGGTGGTAAAAGATATTTCTTTGTTATTGTTGATGATTACTCTCGCTACACTTGGGTCGTATTTTTGAGAGAAAAATCTGACACATTTGATGAATTTGAAAAACTCATGAAACGACTTCACAATGAAAAGGAATGTACTGTAAAAAGAATTAGGAGTGATCATGGTGGAGAATTTGAGGATGGCCGATTTGAACAATTTTGTGAAAATTTAGGCATCAAGCATGAGTTCTCAGCCCTAAACACTCCTCAACAGAATGGAGTAGCTGAAAGAAAAAACAGAGTCCTACTCGATATGGCCATAGTCATGATGAACAGCAAAAATCTTGCAAAAAATCTGTGGGCCAAAGCAGTAAATACAACGTGTCACATAATAAATTGAGTATATTTAAGAGCTGGCCTAGATAAAACGCTATATGAACTATGGAATGGAAAGATCCCAAATGTCAAGTATTTTAGAGTCTTTGGTAGTAAATGCCACATCCTTCGAGATAGCGAAAATCTAGGAAAATTTGATTCAAAAAGCGATGAGGCAATATTCCTAGGATACGCTTCAAATAGTCGTGCTTATAGAGTTTATAATACAAGGACTAATACAACTCAAGAATCCATAAATGTTATCATTAATAGCCAATCTAAAGAAGTCACGAGACTTGATGATGATGAAGAGGGAGAACCATGTCAAATAGATAAACTTGTTGAAAAATCTCCCTCTCCCAATGCCTCAACAACTCTTGGAAATGTGCCATATGTCAAGGATCATCCCCTCAATCAAATCATTGGAGATCCTGATACTAGGGTCAAGACTACGAGACAGCTTAAGGCCATCAATAGTCATGTGTGCTTCACCTCAGAAATCGAACCAAAAAATATAGATGAAGCCCTCAATGATGAATTTTGGATACTTGCTATGCAAGAAGAACTTCAACAGTTTACTAGAAATGATGTTTGGTTTCTGGTCGAAAGACCTTATGAGAAAAGTGTTATTGGAACTAAATGGATTTTCAAAAACAAAACAGATGAATCTGGCAATGTTATTCAAAACAAAGCCCGTCTAGTTGCCCAGGGGTACTCTCAAATTAAGGGAATTGATTTTGATGAAACTTTTATCCCGATTGCTAGATTAGAATCCATTCGAATTCTCATATCCATAGCATATGCGCTCAAATTTAAGTTATTTCAAATGGATGTGAAAAGTACCTTTCTAAATGGTATACTCGATGAAGAAGTTTATGTGGAACAACCTAAAGGGTTTGTGGACCCTACATATCCTCAAAGAGTCTATTGATTGAAAAAGGTTCTCTATGGGTTGAAACAAGCCCCCCGAGCATGGTATGAACACCTAACTCAATTCCTAATTGATCACGAATTCATTAGGGGGAGTGTCGTAAAACCTTGTTTGTTAAAAGGACGAATGATTCGATTCTCATTGCTCAGATTTATGTTGATGACATTGTATTTGGTTCCACATGTGAAGAATTTTCTGGTCTATTTGCCGAGTTAATGAAATTTGAATTTGAAATGAGTTCGGTAGGCGAACTGAACTCTTTCTTAGGATTGCAAGTTAAACAATTGAAACCTGAAATAAAAAGATTTACATTAATTCATTTACAAAAAATAATAGACATGTACAGATACAATATACATATCCTTGGCTTCAATTCCTCCCCCTAAGATCCTGCACACCAAAGACCGCCAAAAAGATAACATGGTCAACTGGTGGGACTCTTCACCCCCTTTTTGTTAGTCATTGACAAAGGGTTAGTGCAAGATAATTATAAGTGGAAGCACCAAAATGAAATGTCAAGACATAGAGGATTCCGCATTTACGTATAAGAAGGAAGAAGCCAAATCAAACATGATGGTCATAATGAATGAATGTAAATCTTTTTAAGCCGTATCCTTTTCTCATGTATACGTCTGTGTTTGTGAATGATTTATCTTAGAATGTTTCTTTACTCAGAGATGACCAGAGATTTCAGTATGTTCGATCGCCAGCAGAGTCGTCAGTTTGTTAAAACTAGAAAAATGCTCAAAAGGCAGTTTTTTCTGTGTTTCATTATTCTGGGGTTCTGAGTATAGAAGCATTCGTAGACAATCACAAGCAATCACAAAGTATACACGAGAAAGCATCGCAAGGTGAATTTTATTCTAGAGATTCCGAGATCTTTTACATTCCAGGTTGTGAACTAGTTATGAACACTTAATTACATCAATGGATGATCACCCTTGATTAAAAGGCAAAAGAAAACATGCGCATCATAGATAGGTTGAATAAAGCATTATAAGAGCATAAATGTAAATAAAACAAACCACAGATAACACAAACATTTTTACGTGAAAACCCTTATGGGAGAAAACCACGGCACAAAGCGACAAGATTCCACTATGAATGCAGTTATACAATAGATGAAATATTAAAGAGAAAATCGGGATAGATAAGTAATTTAGATCGTCAGGGACTATGGTCTTTCTTATGGACCAAGCCATTACTAAGACCAGTTAGATGTTGGTCTCATGCTCTTTCGGGCGTTCCTAGTTGAGTAGCAATCAGGATTTTAACCGAGTCATGTGTCTCAGTGTCATCGAGCGTCTCTGTGGACGAAATGACTTTCAGGACTACACTCCATAGTTTTCATTTACTTTGACGAGTGTCATTGACCGTCTCAGTTTGGAACGGGTGACTAGCTGGAAGACACTCCATAGTTTCTTAGCGCAACCAGTGCCATTGACCGTCTCAGTTTAGGATGGGTGACCTATTGGAGGGCCTTCCACGGTTTCTTAGCACAACTAGTGCCATTGACCATCTCAGTTTGGGATGGGTGACCTACTGGAGGGCCTTCCATGGTTTCTCAGCGCAACCAGTGCCAATGACCGTCTCAGTTTGGGATGGGTGACCTGTTGGAGGGCCTTCCATGGTTTCTCATCGCAACCAGTGCCATTGACCGTCTCAGTTTGGGATGGGTGACCTGCTGGAGGGCCTTCCATGGTTTCTTAGCCCAACCAGTGCCATTCACCGTCTCAGTTTGGGACGGGTGACCTGCTGGAGGGCCTTCCATGGTTTCTCAATGCAACCAGTGCCATTAACCATCTCAGTTTGGGACGGGTGACCTGCTGGAGGGCCTTCCATGGTTTCTCAAAGCAACCAGTGCAATTGACCATATCAGTTTAGGACGGGTGACTTGCTGGAGGGCCTTCCATGGTTACCTTAGCTACTCAACTGACGGATCCCGTTTTGGAAGATTTTAAAACTCTTTGATTACGGTTTTCGATGATAACCATTGTTAGACTTAGAAAATGCTACAAGGACATTTTCTGTGTATTGTTGCTATGGGGTTCTGAGTAGTGGAAACATTCATTGACAATCACAAGCATTCACAAAAGATACACAAGAAGAGTTATCGCAAGACGAGTTTTATTCCAAAGATTCTGAGGTCTTGTAGATTCCAGGCTATAATCTGGCACGAGCCCTTAATTACATCGAATGATTGATGACCCTTGATTAAAAGGCAGAAGGGTAGTTAGCAGGGACTATGGTCTTAGAGTTTGTAGTCGTAGAGACCTGTATTTGTTTTGTTATAGACTGAACCATCTTTATATTGGTCAGATGTCTATATCCCATGTTTTGGCTGGAGATCCGGGCAGAGACTGTCAGGTTTTTAACTAAGAGGGTACGACTCTGGGCCTGCAGCTATCATGTGTGGACAGGCGACCTCAGGAAGACCGGTCTGCAGTTGTGTGTACCTGAGCAGCCCAACCGACGAATGCCGTTTGGATGGGTAGGGCATTGACCATTATGTTGTGGCAGTTCATAACAATTGCTTTGTAGAGAATCGAAACTCTTTGATATCGTTTATTGTGATAACCATAATCCACTTTGTCTAGCTTTCGGCCCTAATCGGGAATCTTGCGGTAAATGTGAATAGTGATACATTTGTATAATTCTAGATGCTGACGGCTTCTTTCTGAGAAGTCATTTCACTCATCGCATTGAATCAAATCAAACTTCGAAGATGTGCGATTTTGCTCATTTGGAAATCTCGAAACGATCATTTGACTAGTCCATAGCGTCTGGAATGCTCAAAATACCCAAAATAGGCTCAAACAGGGCCTGAAAACACTTAAAATTGAGTCTGGGATACCCGTAAACATTTTCTGTAATTGGCTGATTTTTCTGGTGCGTGGGACCTAATTTATGGGTGCGTGGGACTTCAACGCACCCTTAAATTAGTTCTCTGAATTTCGTTGAATTTATGGATGCGTGGGATACTTTTTGGGTACGTGGGACTCCAATGCACCCTAAAAATACTTGTCCGAATTATGTTGACTTTTCGGGTGCGTGGGACAATTTTCAAGTGCGTGGAACTCCAATGCACCCTGAAAATACTTGCCCGAATTATGTTGAATTTTCGGATGCGTGGGAGTGAATTTACGGATGCGTGCCCACACTTATGATTTTTAGAATCCGGACCTGCGGTGGTGTTGGTCGGAGTAATCTTCTGGTGAAAGATACCGGTGATCGAAAAGGAATTTCAATGACCGAAAAAGTTTTTCGGCTCGGAAAGGGATTCCAGCAATAAATCCCAAGTTCCCAAGAGATAATAGCTCTCTCTCTCTCTCTCTCTGTTAATCTATATAAATGAACAGTCAAAGGGGTATTTATACCCGAAAATACCGGAAGGCGACCAATGAGGGGCTTCCACATATGACGCACCCCGAAAAGCTTCGACACACCTAAAAAATAGGTGAGTGGGAGATCCAACGCACCCCAAAATGATGTTCTAAATTGTGCCGGTTTTTTAGATGCATTGAGCTATTTTTTGGGTGCGTTGGAGTCCAATGCATCGAAAAAATGATTTTCTGATTCTTGGTGAATTTATGGGTGCGCCAAGCTATTTTGTAGACGCATCAGATGTATTTTTCGGATGCATCAAGGTCCAATGCACCCCGAAACTAAAGTTCTGGATTTACTGAATTTATAGATGCGTCGAAGGTATTTTCCGAATGTGTCAAGCTATTTTTGAATGCGTCAGAGGTGAAATAAATCTTGAAATGTTTCTTGAATTTTCATGAATTTAAGGGTGCATCAAACGTAATAAATGGGTACGTTTGACGGACTTGTTGTCTGCATAAATTGAGTTTTGCAAAATGAAGTGTTCGCGGGACCCGCTTTTTGGCGAATCGTGCACTGTTTATTATAATTCATAATGAAGATGTCTACTTGATTTTGGATGGTTCTGATCACGGTGATTCGTGTGGCCCATCGAAGAAAAATGGCTAAGTACTGGATCTTTTGTAAATCTTAATATTTGGGTGCGTTGAATGGTATTTTGTGGAATTTTACCGAAGTACGTGTCCATTTCATTTGTTTTAGAGTATATTGACTTTTAGAACCCCAACAGATGCCCCTCCGATGCGTTGTGGTGGATGCGTGATAGTTCAACACAACGCATCGAATTTTCGGGTTCGCACTATAAATAGATAAGATAGCTTCATTTTCATTCATTTCTCATTTTTTACTATGCACTCGCTCTGCCTTTGACGCACCCAACCATTCGCCAACGCACCCAAATATTGTCGCCAATGCACCCAAATATTGTCGCACGCACCCTAATATTCAGGTGATGGGATTTTCTGCGTTCGTCGGTTGTGACACACCCAAATAAGGACTTGGTGAAATTTTTTATTTTAAGGGTGCGTCAAGCATGATGCACCCAAGTATTGGAACTTGGCTGAATTTGGGATTTTAAGGATGCGTCAAGCCTTGACGCACCCCTCATCATGACTTTGGGAAAACCCTTCGATTTTAAGGGTGTGTTGTGGTTGACGCACCCAAATATTGATATTTTGGAAATGGTCGGTTTTTTAAGGATGCGTCAGGGTTAACGCACCCCTCGTCATAAGTTTGGAAAAACCCTTCCATTTTAAGGGTGCGTTGAGCCTGACGCACCCATGTATCAGACTTGGGAAAAATTGATGAATTTAGGGGTGCGTCAAGCTTGACGAACCCATTTATTGGACTTGGGCCAATTCTGGCATTTTTAGGGTGCGTCGAGCTTGACGCACCCAAATATTCAACTTCACACTTTTTGCAAAATTTGGACCATTTTAGGGGTGCATCAGGCTTAACGCACCCAATTTCCAGGACTTGGAATCTTCTTGTTTTAGGACCTTTTCACGTGTATGTTTGGCCCAACACTGTTCGTTATATCCACTTCTTGGCTGGGCAAAGGTATTCCCATGGTGATAGGGATTGTTATTTTGAAGGGTATGGGGTCCCGTACTTCCATCATAAGTTCTCATGTGCACTTATTGTTATCTGGAAGCAATATCGAGTCTCATACACTTTAAAACTTTCGACTATGCCTGGCCGAAAATGGTATCTTCTGATGATTATAGTGATTAATTTAAATAGAGTTTAGACGTGCCTGTGCATGCCTCCCTTGACTTTAGACTTGATGTGAATGCCTTTATGCACTTTCTTTCTTTCCTCCTTTTTATCGAATTGCTATGGTTCTCAGATCAGGTTGTTAGTTTTATTTTTCAACAGACAATGGTCAGAACCCGTGCTTCCTTGCGCACTGCCCGTGATTGCCTCCGACGGCTTCTCGACTCTCTCGATCATCCTGATGCTTGGTCATCTCTTGATTCCCAGCATGACGAGGTGTCTGAGGCTCTATCTAAGCTAGACGTTGACTCTCGCCCTATCCTAAAGGCTCTCCAGAATGTCTCCCTCATCACCTCCATTTTCAAGGAGTATAGCGAAGATACTGTGGGTTTAATTGGCGATTTTCCTTTTCAAGATGAGTTGGCAATTCTTGAAGAAGTGGAGCCCCCCATGGCTACTTCTTTCTTCAACTTGCTAAGCAAGTATCATTCTCTGAGGAGAGAAAATTGGGTCAACGAGAGACGTCTTGTTGCTATCCTTCCATATGCAGAGGCGGAAGTTCGAGACCATCGTGCTGGAATTTGGAGGTCGGTGAGGGAGGCCCTGAGGGAGCGCGATAGGCTTGCTATCGACATATCCATCGCGGGAAACCGAATTGACTTCGAATACTTGAATCTCGAATCCGTTCAACAGTGCATCTCTGATTTGATGGACCTGATTTCGAAGGAAGCCCAGGTTCAAGCGAAAGTGGACGAGCTGAAGACTCGGGTTCTTCAGCTGCTGCAAGATTGAGACCTTTCTCTAATGATGGGGAAGAAGGCCTCATAGTTTTGTGTCACCTTGTGACAAATATTGATTTTAAACATTTGAACAATTAACTCGGCAATTAAGTTAAAGTACTTTTGCATAATTTTGGTGGTTATTTGATGATGATGAATCTTTTCCCTCTTCTCTCCACCTCTTCTTGTTTGTATGTGTGATGATGATGTCGTGTTATGAATGCTGTCACACTATTTCTGCCTTTCTTGGTTTGGATGTATTTCACTGAGGTCTTGGTTCATTTATCTGGCACTTGCATCTTCCTTCTTCTCTGCTTTATATTCTTTCAGACCTTGCGAATGCCGATTTCTTTCTGCATGCATTTTCCTTTGCTCTGAGCTATATCTAAGCTTCTTGCGTGCCGTTGCAGATCGTAATGGCTAGTGATCCTTCCAGAGCTGGCCCTTCAGGTCCTCCATTGACCCCGTCGAAGTACAAGCGGGCGGCTTCGATGAAGGTTAATCGGCCATCTGATCAGAACCCCCAGTGGTTCCTGCCCCTAGAGACCTTCAATTTCTACAAACGCATATTGACATTGTCCAAAGACATGCAAAAGAAGATTCTTTGCGATAAAGTTGTGCCACCTTCTCCAGACAGGGGCACACATGAACAGTGAGATGCTTGGTATGCTCCCTTATGCCGTTTTCGAAGCGACGGGACAGTGGGATTCGAGGAGGGCGAGGCGAGTCCGTCGGCTCCTGCCCAATCCTCTAGGCGTGGTCGCCCAAAGAGAGCCGGTAAAGGTGCAAAACAGGTATACCTAGAGAAGCAGGCCAGATCTAAGTCTGATAAGATGAAGATTGTTTGGTCAACTGTTAAGCTAGTCACCTCCCCTCTTGCTATACGGAATCCTTATACACGAGGGTATATCAGATCTACCAGAAGTTTTCAATGGCATCGTTCTCTCCCGAGCATTGAACCTTCAGACGTATGTCGCGCCAATTCCTTTTTTAGTGTGGATACATGGACATCTACTCCTACATCGTTCCTTAACTGCTCTTTGTCTGAGAATGATAGACGCCAAGCTGTTCTGGACCCAAAGATCATGATTTTCTTAGAGTCGAACCATGACCCCCATCGGCCCTTCCCTACGCATTATTTTGAAACCCTTCGTCAAAGGTTTCATCATTTGGGAGATACTGAAATTTGGCTGTAGGGCGCATTCCAGACCTGGGGTCACTTGATTGCCCATCCTGGATACGAAGCTTGGGCGAATCGAATTCTGGAACAACACAGAGAGGCCCTGAAAGAAGTAGGCCTCTTCAAGGCTATTGCTGCGACTTTAAGCTATTTCTGCCGCAAATCGTGGCGTCTACAAAGGGTTTCTGAACCACTAGTGTTCTATCACTAATTCTTTCCATTTACCATATGGAGAGATGAGTATCTCAATTTGGGACCTGAACCGGATCGCCGGTCTTCCAATTCGCGAGAGGATATATAACGAGTAGGTCCCTAGTGACGACGAATTGTCCCCGAAGAAAAAGGGGGTGTACGAGGGATTCTTTTCCCCAGCTTGCTACGAGCTATTTGCGGAACTTCCACAATTTTGGAGTTTTAAAGATAAACTCCCTTTTGAAGATTGGTTAGTCTACTTTAGCCATGGTTTAGAGTAAGTATCCTGTCATGAATTGTAAGCTAGTATTCTGTTCTGTTTTTTTTCTTTCTGTTAATGATCTCTTTCTTCTTTCATTTGGATTATGAGACCTACGACGAGGGTCGTAGGGATAAAGCGTTTATGAAATACGGCTTCTTGGCATATTGGCTGAGCTGCGTGGTCTTGCCAAGTTCCAAGCGGGTCGACAGTGTAAGGGTGTCTTGCTTTGCCGTCGCAGGGGCCTTAGCTAATGATCATCAGTATGCAATAGCTCCCGCTGTTTTGTGTTCTCTTTATCGGGCCTTCGGTTGCGTCATCAGCAACAACGACCGTGCTGCTTTCGGTATGAATCTGCCTACTGCGGGTGGCATTTTCTATCTAGGTGGCTCAGAGTATATTTCCCTTGGGTATATGACATAGAATCTGGGGCTTATATTCAGAGAGAAGTAGTTCTGTTATGCTTTTTCCAAAAGCGGAAGATGGTCAGGCAGAACCTGAACACTATCGAGGAGAGAATCGTTAGATATGATGACGTCCACTTTTTCCACTTTTCGGGTACCAAAACCAAAGATTCAATACTATGCACGGACGACGATAGCATCGACTACAATGAACGCTCATTCCTGATAGCCATCCGCCCATCATCGCTTCCTTTACGTGAAGGGCTGGAGTTCTGGAGAGAACCGTATTACCCCAATCGCTTCGCTCATCAGTTCGGGTACGATCAAGGAATACCTGAGACACTGGAGCCGGTGACGTGTGAACAGCGGACATATGCTGTTTGGCCCATTCATTGGAGATGGATGTGGCGGCAGCTCCTGTTAACTGGGACCAGTTGTTCTTTTGCTATCCCTAGGCCCTCTTTCGGGTGGATGAGATGGTGGGCTCATTAGTATTCGTTGATTCAGAATGGTCATCATGTTACTGATCCTGTCTTCGTTACATTTTCAATTATCAGTCCGGCTCCTGCTGATGGGCTGGGATATGTGTCGGAGCATCTTTATCAGCTTGCTGCACCAGGTACTCAGAGGCTACTGACTTTGATGAACATGGTAATTGATCATGATAAGCCCGAGCATACACTACAAGGTTGGATTGCTTATAGGAAAGAAGTATCATGCAAGAGGGGCGAGAGTTCCCGTCTCTTGGGCCTATTGACGAGGCACCTCAGGGAGGTAATGTCCCCAGGGGTAATGATGATCATAACAATGGAGATGGTGATGATGATGATGGTAATGATGGCGGTGGTGACAAAGATGGCGGTGAGGGTGGTGATGATGGAGATGGTGGAGATGATGGTGATGATGGTGATGATGATGGTGGTGCTGATGGAGACGGTGGTGATGGCAGTGACAGAAATGAGTCGACAAGTGGTCGGAGAAGTAAAGGAGGTTTGCTTAGATGCTCTGCTCTTAGGGACAGTGATGATGAAATGTCACCTGAGCGGACTGGTCCTCGAGTGAAGACTGCTCATCGCACTTTGGTAGTTGATGGAGGAAAGAATATTAATGAGATGCGCAAGAGATATAATGAAGAGAGATTACAAAAACAGCTTTCTGAGGCTACTGGTGACATCCCGACCGGCGATGCAGGTATGGTCAGGGAAGAGGGTGAGCTAATTTTTCAGGATAATTTAAGCGGAGATCGTCACACTGGGGAAGTTAACGATGATTAACCGATATATGACAAGCCCATCCCTGAAGCAAATGTAGAAGCTATCTTCATGGACTTAGATGACAAGATGCCTACTAAGATTGTTCCTCCTTCCGATAACCCTGTGGCTGAAGCTGAATACGACCAAGGTTCCATTCCTGAAATGATCATCACTGCTGCGGTGGCGAGGGTTATATTTCCCTCGACCCTTCCCCGTACTAAAGACACTATGATCGGGGATGCTGATCTGGCTTCTCGAGGTGTTACGGTTTCTGTCCCGGAATCGAGTGTACCTAAACTTATCTTGGAAGTACCTCCAGCTGCTAGACCATCATCAGCTAAGCCTATCATGGGAGTGTTGAGCGCCTAAATGTGTATATTCTAACCTCATTTCATCACCAATTATGCATGGTTTTCAAGCTTAAAGACTACTCTAATGCATGGTTTTATGATTGTAGGATGAGAGAGACTTTGCCCAATTAATGACTAAAAAGATCCATTTAGAGCCCTTGGATGAAGACCCTAGGTGGGCCAAAGAAGGAAAAAGAAAGAAGACCAAAGAAGGAAGAAGAAAGAGAGAGAAAAGAGCCACAATGGGGCTAGACCGGTCAAGACCGGTTGGCCATGAGTAGAGCCCCCTCTCAAACACGCTGGACTGTCCACTGAACAGGGCTGATCGGTCAAGACCAGTCGGGCAATAGGTCGGGCACCCTACTGTGCTCTCTGGACTGATCAAAGATAAGTCTAACCAGTCAAGACCGGTCGACCAACCCAGTCCGACCAGGTCAAGACTGATCGGCCAGTGTATTGCGGCTGAAATTTAGAAACTTCCACTTGAAGCTCCGAGTTTTGTGCGCAAGTGCGTAAGTGCTACGCAAATCTGGAAGATTCTAAGGCAATAGAGCCTCTCTACTATAAAAGGGGACCTAGGGATTGTAACTAAGGCATCCTAGAAGAGATCTACGAAGGTGGGAGGCGGAGAAAGACGGAATCGGAGTTCCACAACTCCCTCTAGTTTGTTGCTTTCTAGTTCATGTTTTTAGTTGTTTTCATGTTTTCTTGGATCATGAACGGCTAAACCTCTTAGCCCTAGCTAAGAGGTGAAGCTTGTAGTGAATCTAAGATGCTTTAATTCGTTTGTTTTGGTTTCAAGTTGGATTTATTGAAGAACAATGGTTTTTAGAAGTTTGAATAAAGTCCTAAGTAGTTTTTCTTAATCTTATGATGGCTCATGGATGTTTGGAAGAATTGCTTTAGTTCTTAATTGTTTTACACGGTTTTAGACCTGTACGCTCTGAGGAATCAGATTCAATACGCTCTAGACTTAGATTTTCATGTGGGAACTTCAAACCAAAGTTCTACCTTTTTGTTCTAAATTCTGAATTATGTATTGATTGTTCATATGATTTGAATGAAGTTCAAATCATAATCTAGTTATGCTTTGTGACAGAGTTTAATGATGATTATGATTGTGATCTTAATCTATTGGAACTAGATTGACCTATGCAATTGAGTGTGCTCAAGTCCTAACTTAAATTGAAGGAATCATGTATATAAATCACACATATGAGAGATTGTATGTTATAACTGCTCTATCATCGGACTAGATAGGATTTGATTTCAATTCTAGTCGTCTAATTGGGAAACCACAGCGAATTATGCATCAAGGATTGCTATGAGTGGATCCTTGGACCCCTAGTGATCTTTTATATATCGATTACATTCACTTTTAATTTAAAAATTTTATCTACATTCAATTCTAGAAATCTGTTTGGTTAGCTCTCAATAAGAGAATATTAGAAGTAATTTTGTGAATTCTTAACAAGTCCCTGAGAACGATCTCGATCTCTACCGAATTATTACTACATCGCAATAGTACACTTGGGGAAGCGAACAAGTTTTTGGCGCCATTGCCGGGGATTTCGACAGTTTTTACAAAATTTTTTAAAATAGTTTCTATTTGAGATTTTTAGGAGTCCTACTAACTTATTTTATTTGTTTTGTTTTGTTTTGTTTTTGCAGGGATTTTAGGAGTCGAAGTAGTCACTTCAATTAGGTTTTTCTAACTCATTTTAATCTTTTACTTTTCTGAGATTTGCATGCCACATTGGGTTCGGGATTCTAATCACTGACTGATTAGTGAAGGAGGGATTGTTGAGGGATTTGATAAGGAACCCCGTGCTAAGAAACGTTTAGATTCTCAAATTTTTTTCTGAAATTATGGCTGAGAATCAACCCGATCCAAGGCCCAATCAAAATCTAGGCCAAAACCAAACTGAAATGGGTGAGAATTAGGTTAAGAATGTTCCTCAACCTAGAACTTTGCTTGATTACTTACAACTTGCAAGAGCGAGTACTCCCTTATGTATAATTTTTCCATATAATACATGGAATATTGATATAAAACTGAGAGTAATTCAACTCCTTCCCAAGTTCCTTGGTTTAGACAGTGAGAGCGCATATCAACATCTTAAGGAATTTGATAAGGTGATAGCCACGTTGCACTTTGCAAACGTATCTGTTGATGTTGTGAGACTTAGTTTATTTCCTTTTTCTCTTAAAGAGAAGGCTAAGGCTTGGCTTCATGCATTAAGGCTAAGATCAATCGGCACATTGACTGAGATGACTAGGGAGGTCATTAAAAAGTTTTTCCCTATTCATAAAACAAACATGTTGAGGCGCCTAATCATGAATTTTGCTCAAAAAGCGGATGAGACCTTCTTCCAATGTTGGGAGAGGTTCAAAGACTTATTAAACATATGCCCACATCATGACTACAAAATTTGGCGGGTAATAAGCTTTTTCTATGAAGGACTGACTTCGCCCATGCGCCAATTCGTAGAGATGATGTGCAATGGAAAATTCATGAATAAGAAAGCCGAGGAAGCATGAGACTATTTTAATATCTTAGCCAAGAATGCACAATCTTGGGATACAACTAAACCATCAAATCCCAAGATAAGCCAACAAAGAGAAAAGGGAGGAATCTATGTCCTCTCCGAAGAAGACAACATAAGTGCACGTGTAGCTAGCCTCACAAGAAAAGTTGAGGCCATGGAATTAGGGAAGGGAGAAAAGACTAAGGAAGTTGAGAATATTTGTGGAATTTGTTCCGGTAACCAACATGTAACACAGGATTGTCCTACAATCTCTGCGTTCCAGGAAGTTCTACAAGAACAATCAAATGCCATAAATAATTATCAATGATTCGAACACGTATAATTCTGGTTGAAGGAACCATCCCAATTTCAGTTGGAGGAATGGGCCGTCAGAGAATGCAAACAATAACCCAAAAGCTACGCTTGAGGAAATATTGGGTACATTCGTCTCTGCCCAAGCTGAGTACAACAAGAATAATTCTCACAAAATATACGGGTTCATGTAAGAACAACTAAAATTCAATCAGAATTCATCTCAAGCCATCAATGATTTGAAAACTTCAATGGCTAGAGTTGAATCTCATCTTAGTGTTAGGGAGAAAGGCAGACTTCCTGCCCAACCTCTCCCTAACCCAAGAACCCAATTTAAGATACAAGACCCCAGCCCATCCTCCCAAAATACGGAGCATGTTCAAGCTATCACCACTTTGAGGAGTGGCAAAACAATTGATAAATCCAATCAGGTGAAGGCCACAAAGCTTAATGATCCGGAAATTGCCAATAAAGATGATATCTCAAACAACACTCCACATGAGAAAGAACCGGAAAGGCAATACAAGCTGGTTGCCCCATTTCCCCAAAGGTTGATTTCACCCAAACCTTTAGATAAAAATCTAGAAATCCTAGAGGTTTTTAAGCAAGTGAAGATCAACATTCCTTTGTTGGATGCTATAAAACAAATACCATCTTATGCCAAATTTCTAAAGGAATTATGTACAATCAAAATGAAACACAATGTTCACCACAAAGTACTTTTGACTAAGAATTTGAGCCCCATTATTAAACAAGAGGTGCCCCAAAAATACAAGGATCCAGGTAGTCCTACCATCTCATGCATCATAGGTGATTACCGGATCAAACAAGCTTTACTCAATCTTAGGGCAAGTGTTAACCTCATCCCATACTCAATGTCACGCCCTAAAATCTGATACTCGAGTACAACAACCCAAGGCCCGAGTTCCAGAGTGCGAATTTGATCCAATCATAACCTTTAAAAAAATTCCATTTCACATACCACAATACTACCAAACTAAAGTACTTTATTAATCATAACTTAAATCTCAAATTTAAATTTAAATCAAACAACTACATCTACTCTGCAAAACATTTAAATCTACTAAAGACTGTTTCAATCATCTTCAAAAGAAATAAATTAAACACCTAATCTAGGATAACTCTTCTAATAAAAATAGTCGTCCAGATATTCTGCTTCAGCCACTCCTCCTTCCTCTTGATATCCTGCAGGAACTGTGGTGATTTTGGTGAGCTAAAGCCCAGTGAGGTCATTTCCATTACAAGTAATATTCCAGTTAATCAAAGATTAGATGTAAAATATCAACAGATAGGATTGTATGAAATATACGAGGATAAGGTTATGATTAATACACTTTATGTTTTATAATGAATGGAACATGATTATCATGATGTCATGTATGTTATGATACGTGTGAGAGCAATAAACGTCTAGGAACTCGCTGTCACTGAACATTAGGAACCTGTCGCAAATCAACCATGCTCACCTAACCGGTACAGCGCGGCGGCAAATCAACCATGCACGCCAGTGGGCAAATCAACCATGCACCACTGATCCAACCGAGCAAATCAACCATGCTCAATAAGTGAAATGACCAAAACTCGCTGCCACTGAACATTAGGAACCTGTCGCAAATCAACCCTGCTCACCTAACCGGTACAGCGAGGCGGCAAATCAACCATGCACGCCAAGAGTTAAATAAACCATGCTCCTGCTCTGTCGTTGTGTATAAAAGATGTATATGAATGTCATGAATTATGAAAACATATCTTCAAGAATACAATGCATCTCAAACTCAATTCCAATCACACCATGCATGTGTCATCTTTATTTAAGTAGTTCTTTGTCTAAACATTTAGTTTGTAGTAAATTAAGGAAGCTGAGAATAATTTGAAAAATTATTAAAATATATAAGGTAACCTATGTCGAGTTCGTCTAATATCTTGATGTGTACAACTAGACAGGATAATTTGGGAAAAACATCAAGAATGAACAATTATAAGACGATACTTAAGAACAGAGATCGAAGTGGGTCCCATACCTAAGACTCCCTTATAATTGACAGAGAAGAATAAAGACCATATCAAAGACTTGATTAAGGAAGCGAGTTGGAAAACGGATTCCTTACCCAAAATCTAATTGTTAAACAACAAAAGAAGGAATTAAGACTTAGAATATAGCAACAAGAGAATCAAGGAAAATCAACCAGAAAATCATGAGATGAATCACTCACAGATTTGCTAATCTCCAGGCTTCAAATAGAACCTAACTCGAATCTGACTTGACTCAGCGAGTCGACTCGGTCTTCTTCTTTCTTTCTCTTTCTTCTTTTCTTCTTCTTCCTTATTTCTTCTTCTCTTGCTTCTTCTTTCTTTCTTCCTCTTTCTTCTTTTCTTTCTTATTCTTCCTGGAGGTGATCAGCCAGCAGCAACAGCCAGATGAAACCCACCCCTCCACACGATCTATCTCTCTCTCTCCCTCTTTCTATCTCTACCTGACGTTCTCTCTCTCTACGTTTCTTTTCTCAAAAAAACCACCTAGGGGGGGTTTTATACACTACCCTAGATGTGTTTGGATGGTCCAAGATGGACTTGGATGACTTGTGTTCGCGGTACTACAACCGGACCGAAGGTGGTGGAGTTTGAGTTGGAGAAGGACTCCACTTATCGTTTCTTGCGAAACAAACCTTAAGTGAAATGTTGAAGACCTAGGTGGGGTCCACACGACCCTAACGAAGCAGTTCCCAAGCTACTATGCATAGCAATGGCCAGGATCTTGGCCTCTTTTGATTTGGACGGTGAATTGAAGAAGATCAGATAGACGACCGATGTGGAAGATTTTCAAGGGGACTCCATGCGTGGGGAAGAGGGTTCGATTGGACGGTCCAGATCCTGGATGTGAGGCCCACAGATGGACGATGTGGATGGTGTGGACGGACAGCGTCCGCTCGCTGTTACAGCGGGCGAGTGAAGAAGACGGGCTTCCGTCTTTGAATATGCAGTCAACGCGTGTTGACCGGACGCATTGCGTGCACGTTGTGCACGTGGGTCCCACCCTGATGTATATGCAAAATCTACTCCCATCATCAGGTAGGCCACATGATTTTAGGCTATGACACCAAAAATGAGACAGTTCCGAAGTTAGATGGCCCACTTATGGCCCGATTTCTTATTAGGGTACTTGTAGGATGATCGGAGGGTTGAAATTTGACGTGTATGGTTAGATCGTGTCCTAGAACTAGTATATAGAGTTTTGTACGAAAATGATCTCCAGAAATTATGATACTTGAAAATGGCCATATAACTTAAGTTATACAATTTAACAATATTAAATGTATTTAGTTGCTTAACTAATCAATTAAACTACTAATTAAATTATTCCATAACTTTATTATTATTGTAATGATCCGGGTTGTTACATTCTACCCTCCTAAAAGAAAATTTTCGTCCTCGAAATTAAACGTACCTCAAAATAATTCTGAGTATTTTTCTCGAATTTCATCTTCACGTTCCCAAGAAGCTTCTTCAACTTCGTGATTACTCCATTGTTCTTTAACAAATGGTATCGTTTTGGTGCGGAGTACTTGTTTCTTTCTGTCCAGAATTTTAACTGGCTTCTCAATGTATGTAGTATCTTCTCGAATTTCCAAAGGCTACCAGTCGATGACATGAGAAGTATCTCGTTCATATTTTCTTAACATGGAGACATGGAAAACGTTATGAATACTCAATAATAGAGGCGGCAAAGCAAGTTTGTATGCTACGACGCTAACTCTAGCTAATACTTCAAATGGTCCGATGTATCTTGGAGTTAATTTTCCCTTTTTCCCAAATCGCATGACTCCTTTCATCGAAGAAAATTTCAAAAACACGTGATTGCCCACGAAGAATTCCAAATCCTTCCTTCGATTATCTGCATAACTCTTCTGTCGGCTTTGGGCGACACGGATACGTTCCTTAATAACAGCAATCTTCTCAGAAGTCTGTTGTACAAGTTCAGGTCTAACAAAGCTTTCTCGCCCACTTCTGTCCAACAGCTAGGGGATCTACAAGGTCTACCATAGAGTGCTTCGAACGGTGCCATTTCGATAGTCGACTGATAACTATTATTTTATGCAAACTCTATTAGAGGAAGATGATCGTCCCAATTTTCCTTGAAATCTAGAACACAACACCTGAGCATGTCTTCTAATATCTGATTCACTCTTTCTGTCTGGCAGTCAGTCTGCGGATGAGACGCTGTACTATAATCCAGTTTAGTTCCCAATGCTGCTTGAAGACCTTTCCAGAATCGAGAAACAAACCTAGGGTCACAATCGGAAACAATCGAAACAGGCACCCCATGAAGTCTCACAATTTCCTTGATATATAACTTACTCAGCTCTTCTAAGGAGTTATTCATTCGTACTGGTAGAAAATGAGCCGACTTAGTTAGTCTATCTACAATTACCCACACAGCATCATGATTTTTCCCTGACCTGGGTAACCCCATAACAAAATCCATGGATATACGTTCCCATATTTCCATTCTGCGATTTCCAATGGTTGTAGTAGTCCAGAAGGTCTCTGGTGTTCGGCTTTAACCTGTTGACAGGTGAAACACTTGGACACGAAATTTGCGATCTCTTTCTTCATGTTATTCCACCAATATGTCCTGCGAACGTCGCGATACATCTTCGTGCTTCCAGGATGTATTGTTAACTTTGATCTATGGGCTTCTTCCAAAATTTCTTTCTTTAGTTCTTCGACGTCTGGCACGCACACTCTTCCTCGATACCTGATTGCTCCGTCTGCCCCTACCTTCCATTCAACTGCTGCATCGGCGGCTACAACTGAAATTCGATCCTAGAGCCACGTGTCCTGCTTTTGAGCTTCTATGATTCGGGTCACCAACGTTGGCTGGATCGTCAAATTTCCAAGGAAAGCCATGGTGCTATCTTTCCATTGTTAGATCTCGTAGTCCTTGACATTTTCTAACAATTTCCATTCTTGCATGGCGAGGGTTGCGGCAAGTAATTGTTTCTTCCTACTCAAAGCATCGGCCACCACATTTGCCTTGCCCGGATGGTAACAGATGTCAAAATAATAGTCTTTTAGAAATTCTAGCCATCTTCTTTGCCGCATGTTCAACTCCTTTTGGTCAAATAGATATTTTAGACTCTTATGATCGGTGTATAGTTCAAACTGCTCTCCATACAAATAATGTCTACATATTTTTAAAGTGAAGACGACCGCAGCTAACTCTAAATCGTGAGTAGGGTAATTTTGCTCATGTTTCTTCAACTGCCTGGAGCCGTAAGCGATCACCCTTCCATTCTGTGTAAGAATACATCCCAACCCTTGATGAGAGGCATCCGTGTAAACGACAAATTTTTCCCCTTCCGCTGGGATTGTTAATATCGGTGCTGACATTAAATGCCTCTTAAGCCTTATAAATGCTAATTCGCAACTGTTGTCCCATGTAAAGGTCCTACTCTTCCGCGTTAGACTGTTAACGGTCTCGCAATCTTAGAAAACCCATCGATAAAACTCCTGTAATAGCCTGCCAAACCCAGGAAACTTCGTACTTCAGATGCATTTGTGGGTTGTTCCCAGTTAATCACAGCTTCGATCTTCGTCGGGTCTACTGAGATTCCCTTTTTCCGACACAACATGTCCTAGAAATTTTACTTCTTTCTTCCAAAACTCACACTTTTTTAGTTTCGCATAAAGTTGGTTATCTTTGAGGATCTGTAACACAGTCTTAAGGTGTTCCTCGTGTTCCTATAGTTCTTGGAGTAGATGAGGATGTCATCAATGAAAACTATGACACACTGATCGAGGTAAGGCTTGAACACCCTATTCATTAAGTCCATAAACACCGCCGGAGCATTCGTGAGCCCGAAAGGCATAACCAGGAACTCATAGTGACCGTAACGTGTCCTGAAGGTAGTCTTAGGTATCTCTAGATCCTTGATTCTTAACTGATGGTACCCTGACCTCAAATCTATTTTGGAGAAATATCGAGCTCCCCTCAATTGATCGAACAGGTCATCGATATGAGGCAAAGGGTATTTATTTTTAATTGTGACCTTGTTAAGTTGACGATAGTCAATGCATAGCCTCATCGAGCCATCCTTCTTTTTCACAAATAGGACCGGAGCTCCCTAAGGTGATGTGCTGGGCCTTATAAATCCTTGATCTAACAGTTCTTGAATCTGCTTCTTTAGTTCTCTTAATTCTAATGGGGCCATGCGGTATGCTGCTCCAGAAATCGGGGCGGTTCCTAGTACCAATTCGATGGAAAAGTCCACTTCCCTCCAAGGGGCAATCCCGGGATTTTTTGGAACACGTCAGGAAATTCGTTAACTATGTGTATTTATTCAGTATGGGTTTCCTGGTCTTCTGTTTCGGATAGCGCTGCATGCTTATTATTGGATCTACATGTCTGCCCCCATGAAATATGATGACTGGTTGATTTGGGGTGGAGAAGGTTACTCTGTCTTTTCGTAACAGTCTAAGGTGGCGTGATGTGCGGCTAACCAATCAATTCCAAGGATAATCTCGAATCCCGTCATATTCATGACGATTAGATTTGCTGGCAAGCAAGCCTCGCCTATCAAGATGGGATAGTCCTTACATATTCGATCTAACACTACCGATCTACCAATGGGTGTAGCAATAGTTAGTTTCCTATCCATGTTCTCACTAACCAATTCCAAAGAAGTGACCAGGGATGCAGAAATGAATGAGTGTGTAGCCCCCATATCAAACAAAGCTTTGGCAGGTGATGCGAATATAAAAAGCGTACCTTCGACCACTGTCCTATTTGTATTATGATCAGGTAGGGCATCTGTGATTGCGTAGCACTGTGCTGCTGCCTCATCAGGAACTGATTCTTCTTCAAGTGGCATTTCTTCATACTCTTGTGCTGTTTCAGGCTCCCCCGCTGGCGGGGCTACTGCGTAAACCTACCCTTGAGCTTGCTGTCTTGGAGGTTGGTTACCAGGCCTTGTAATTAAGAAGGGTTGTGTTTGTTGCGGCCTGGTCGGTTGAGAGTATTGTGGAGGCCTTTGTTGTTGCATGGATGGACGTTGTTGTGGCTGTGCATATTGGGATGGTGGAATGCGTGGCTGGGATACCGGGCGAGATGGTCCCTAGGCCAATAGAGGGCATGAAGATGCGTGTGACCCACCTCACCACAATTATAACATCTCCCCTGGAATTGATTGCTGCCCAATGGAGGTGGGGGTGCGGAGCTTCTCATCATTTTCAGTCTCTTATCCGAATGTCGGGGTAGTGCGATAGATGATGCCTTGTTTTTCGACCCTGTATCGGACTTTTTCTGTTCCTGATCCTTCCAAAACTCCTCAAAGTCTCTCTCCACCACCAAGGCCTTATTAAAGACCTACATGTAAGTCGTCAGTTCGCAGGCCCGCACTCTGCTGCGTATAGGTGGTTTGAGGCCGTTCTCAAATTTCCGAGCCTTATCCTCTTCTTCTCGTACCATAGAAGTGGCATACCTTGCTAACTCCGTAAACTTGGCTTCATACTGTCTGATGGAGAGTTTTCCTTACTCTAATCTCATGAATTCCACTATTTTCTGATCTCACATTGACTTTGGGAAGTATTGTTTATTAAATTTGTCGTAGAATAAGTCCCAGGTCCATATAGTGCCTGGGGCAACTGATCTCACCATGGATTTCCACCAATGGTACGCTTCTCCCTCGAGTACAAAGGTGGCTAAAGTGACTTTCTCTTCGTCTCTGCATCCCATTCCCTCAAAGAGTTTCTCCATTTCGTTTCGCCAATGTTCTGCTTCGTTCGAGTCGGGTGATCTGTTAAATGAGGGGGGTCGTAACCGTTTGAATCTTTCCAGTAACCCACCTGAATTTTCGTGAGTGGTTGGAGGGGGTATCAGATTATTCTGGTTATTCTGAAGTCCAATAACGTTGACCACAGTCCCCAATACTTTTATCATTTTGTGTAACAGTTGGTTTTGCTCGGCCAACCCTGGAATTGCTGTCGTTGTATTGTTGGTAGCGGGTGGGGTGGAGGGCGTCCCATTTTGCTCGCTATGTCCCGTCATGGTTAATCTATGAGTCAAGTAGAATCATAAGTTAATACTTAATGGGGTTGGTGTCATCAAAGGACTAGATTATTCACCTTCATCAAAACCTAACCCATAACCCTAGGCACTGCAATCTCAAAATTCTCTCTGATACCAAGCTGTCACGCCCTGAAATCCGAGACTCGAGTACAACAACCCAAGGCCCGAGTTCCAGAGTGCGAATTTAATCCAATCATAACCTTTAGAGAAATTCCATTTCACATACCACAATACTACCAAACTAAAGTACTTTATTAGTCATAACTTAAATCTCAAATTTAAATTTAAATCAAACAACTACATCTACTCTGCAAAACATTTAAATCTACTAAAGACTGTTTCAATCATCTTCAAAAGAAATAAATTAAACACCTAATCTAGGATATAACTCTTCTAATAAAAATAGTCGTCCAGATATTCTGCTTTAGCCGCAAGAACTGTGGTGATTTTAGTGAGCTAAAGCCCAGTGAGGTCATTTCTATCACAGGTAATATTCCAGTTAATCAAAGATTAGATGTAAAATATCAACAGATAGGATTGTATGAAATATATGAGGATAAGGTTATGATTAATACACTCTATGTTTTATAATGAATGGAACATGATTATCATAATGTCATGTATGTTATGATACGTGTGAGAGCAATAAACGTCTAGGAACTCGCTGCCACTGAACATTAGGAACATGTCGCAAATCAACCATGCTCACCTAACCGGTACAGCGAGGCGGCAAATCAACCATGCACGCCAGTGGGCAAATCAACCATGCACCACTGATCCAACCGAGCAAATCAACCATGCTCAATAAGTGAAACGACCAGAACTCGCTGCCACTGAACATTAGGAACCTGTCGCAAATCAACCCTGCTCACCTAACCGGTACAGCGAGGCGGCAAATCAACCATGCACACCAAGAGTCAAATCAACCATGCTCCTGTTCTGTCGTTGTGTATAAAAGATGTATATGAATGTCATGAATTATGGAAACATATCTTCAAGCATAGAATGCATCTCAAACTCAATTCCAATCACACCATGCATGTGTCATCTTTATTTAAGTAGTTCTTTGTCTAAACATTTAGTTTGTAGTAAATTAAGGAAGCTGAGAATAATTTGAAAAATTATTAAAATATATAAGGTAACATATGTCGAGTTCGTCTAATATCTTGATATGTACAACTAGACAGGATAATTTGGGAAAAACATCAAGAATGAACAATTATAAGACGATACTTAAGAACAGAGATCGAAGTGGGTCCCATACCTAAGACTCCCTTATAATTGACAGAGAAGAATAAAGACCATATCAAAGACTTGATTAAGGAAGCGAGTTGGAAAACGGATTCCTTACCCAAAATCCAATTGTTAAACAACAAAAGAAGGAATTAAGACTTAGAATATAGCAACAAGAGAATCAAGGAAAATCAACCAGAAAATCATGAGATGAATCACTCACAGATTTGCAAATCTCCAGGCTTCAAATAGAACCTAACTCGAATCTGACTTGACTCAGCGAGTCGACTCGGTCTTCTTCTTTCTTTCTCTTTCTTCTTTTCTTCTTCTTCCTTATTTCTTCTTCTCTTGCTTCTTCTTTCTTTCTTCCTCTTTCTTCTTTTCTTTCTTATTCTTCCTGGAGGTGATCAGCCAGCAGCAACAGCCAGATGAAACCCACCCCTCCACACGATCTCTCTCTCTCTCTCTCCCTCTCTCTCTCTTTCTCTCTCTACCCGACCTTCTCTCTCTCCGTTTCTTTTCTCAAAAAAACCACCTAGGGGGGATTTTACACACTACCCTAGACGTGTTTGGACGGTCCAAGATGGACTTGGATGGCTTGTGTTCGCGGTACTACAACCGGACCGAAGGTGGTGGAGTTTGAGTTGGAGAAGGACTCCACTTATCGTTTCTTGCGAAACAAACCTTAAGTGAAATGTTGAAGACCTAGGTGGGGTCCACACGACCCTAACGAAGCAGTTCCCAAGCTACCATACACAGCAATGGCCAGGATATTGGCCTCTTTTGATTTGGACGGTGAATTGAAGAAGATCGGATAGACGACCGATGCGGAAGATTTTCAAGGGGACTCCATGCGTGGGGAAGAGGGTTCGATTGGAAGGTCCAGATCCTGGATGTGAGGCCCACAGACGACGGTGTGGATGGTACGGACGGATAGCGTCCGCTCGCTGTTACAGCAGGCGAGAGAAGAAGACGGGCTTCCGTCTTTGAATACACGGTCAACGTGTGTTGACCGGACGCATTACGTGCACGTTGTGCATGTGGGTCCCACCCTGATGTATATACAAAATCTACTCCAATCATCAGGTAGGCCACATGATTTTAGGCTATGACACCAAAAATGAGACAATTCCGAAGTTAGATGGCCCACTTATGGCCCGATTTCTTATTAGGGTACTTGTAGGATGATCGGAGGGTTGAAATTTGACGTGTATGGTTAGATCGTGTCCTAGAACTAGTATATAGAGTTTTGTACGAAAATGATCTCCAGAAATCATGATACTTGAAAATGGCCATATAACTTAAGTTATACAATTTAATAATATTAAATGTATTTAGTTGCTTAACTAATCAATTAAACTACTAATTAAATTATTCCAGAACTTTATTATTATTGTAATGATCCAGGTTGTTACACTCAGTCTATGAAAAACTTGGGTTAGGTGAATTAAAACCTACCAAAACCACACTTCAACTCGTAGATAGATATATTGTCTTGGATACACATCCTGTGATGGGAACCGGTGCTCAAATTCCTGTCATACTTGGCCGCTCTTTCTTAGCCACTTCAAATTCAATTATCAATTATAAAAACGGGCTAGTACAAATGTCCTTTGGAAATATGACACTCGAGCTTAATATTTTTTTATTTATGCAAACAACCACAGGATGTTGATGACGAGGTCCACAAAATAAATCTGATTGAATCATTCATGGAAGACACATCCCTCTTGACATCCTATTCCGATCCCTTGGAGGCATGCTTGGCCCACTCTCATGAGATTAATGATGACATGATAAGAGAGATGGATGCCATTTTGGATTCTATGCCGGTACTTGATAATAACAGATGGAAGGCACCATTTGAGCCTTTGCCTTTAAGCGAAAAAAAGCTTCTTCCATCCAATATCAAAGCACCGAAGCTCGACCTAAAACCATTACCCACTAATTTGAAATATGTTTATTTAGGTCGAGATGAGATATATCGAGTAGCAATTTCTTCCCACTTGGATGAGGAACAAAAGAGTAAGCTGATAGCCACTCTAATAGAGCATAAGAGCGCCATTGGATGGTCAATTGCGGATCTTAAAGGCATAAACCCATTGATTTGTACTCATCGCATACATCTTGAGGAAAATGCCAAGACATCTAGGCAACCACAAAGACGTCTCAACCCAAACATGAAAGAGGTGGTTAAGGCCAAAGTGGTAAAACTATTGGATGTGTGTATCATCTACCCAATATCCGATAGTCAATGGGTGAGTTCAACTCAAGTGGTGCCTAAGAAATCCAAAATAACCATCGTAGCCAATGCTAATAATGAACTCATGCCAACCGAAGTCCTCACTGCGTGGAGAATGTGCATCAACTACATGAAGCTAAACACAGTCACAAGGAAAGACCATTTTCCCTTACCGTTTATTGATCAAATTTTAGAAATGTTAGCAGGTCATTTCCATTTTTGCTTCCTTGATGGATATTTAGGATATAACCAAATAGAGATCACCCTAGAAAACCAATAGAAGACAACATTCACATGTCCATTCGGCACTTTTGCCTGTCAAAGGATGCCGTTTGGACTATGCAATGCCCCTACCACCTTTCAGCGTTGTATGTTAATTATTTTTTCTGTTATGGTGGGGACAATTCTTAAAGTCTTCATGGACGATTTCTCTGTATTTGGTTGTAACTTTGATGAGTGCCTTATGCACTTACAAACTATTTTAAAAAGATGTGAAGAAAAGAACCTCGTGTTGAATTGGGAGAAATGTCATTTCATGGTTCAAAAAGGAATTATCCTTGGTCACATCATTTCACAAAATGAAATTGAAATGGACAAGACTAAAATCGATCTTATCTCTAACCTTTCACTCCCCAAAAGCGTACAAATGCGCAGTCCTTCTTAGGACATGCCGAATTCTATAGACAGTTCATAAAGGACTTTAGTTCACTCTCTCGTCCTTTATGTAAACTCCTTCAAAAGGAAAACTCATTCGAGTGAAATAAGGATTGTCAAAATGCCTTTGACAAACTTAAAGATATGTTGACATGTGCTCCCATAATGCAACCACCTGATTGGAGCCTTCCTTTTAAAATCATGTGTCATGCAAGTGACTAGGCTATTGGGGCTGTGTTAGGCCAAAAAAAAGAGAAGAAGCCATGTGTCATCTACTATGCAAGTAGAACCTTAAACTCGGCTCAAGCAAACTACACTACTACAGAAAAAGAACTTTTTGCCGTAATTTTTGCTTTAGACAAGTTTCGATCTTACTTGATCGGATCCAAGATCATCATATTCATCGACCATGTAGCGCTTAAGTACCTTCTCTCTAAGAAGGATGCTAAGCCACGCTTGTTAAGATGGATCCTCCTACTCCAAGAATTTGACATAGAAGTAAGTGATAAGAAAGGAGTAGAGAACGTCGTGGCTGACCATCTCTCTAGACTTGTTCTCACTGATTCCCCTGAGACAACCGCGATCAATGACATGTTCCCTAATGAAAAACTTTTTAAAGTCTCCCAATTGCCATGGTATGCAGACATTGCTAACTATCTTACTACAAGTACAATTCCGACACATTGGAAAAAGCAAGATAAGGATAAGTTCTTCAACGAGGTGAGAAAATTCCTATGGGACGACCCATACTTATTCAAGTATTGTCCCGATCAAATCATAAGGAGATGTATGCCGGATGATGAACAACATAGTAACATCTCCTTTTATCATTCTCAGGCGTGTGGTGGCCACTTTTCGGCTAAGAAGACTATAGCCAAAATTCTGCAATATGGGTTTTATTGGCCCACCATGTTCAAAGATACCCATGAGTTTTGTAAAACGTGTGAGCCTTGTCAAAAATTGGGAGGAATATCCCATAGAAATATGATGCCACTCAATCCCATCTTACTAATTGAAATTTTTTATTGTTAGGGCATCAATTTCATGGGTCCATTCCCATCTTCTTTTGGAAATTTATATATTTTTTTTGCCGTCGATTCTGTTTCAAAATGGCTCGAGGTGATTCCATGCCAGAATAATGACCATAAAACAGTCATTTATTTCTTAAAAGAAAATATCATTTTCCGATTTGGAACACCTCGAGTCATTATAAGCGATGGAGGATCTCATTTTTGTAACCGCCCGTTTGATGCTTTAATGAAGAAATATGGCATAAATCACAAGGTGAGCACTCCCTATCATCCACAAACAAGTGGACAAGCTGAGATATCCAACAGGGAAATTAAACATATTTTGGAGAAAACAGTGAATCCCGATCGCAAAGATTGGTCGCTTCGACTTACCGATGCACTCTGGGCGTACTGTACCATTTTCAAGACCCCCATTGGAATGTCTCCCTATAGACTTGTCTATGGGAAATCTTGTCATTTACCTGTGGAGTTGGAACATAGGGCATATTGGGCAATAAAGAAGATGAATTTCAATTTTGACCAAGCAAGCTCGTTGCGCAAACTTCAATTGAATAAACTTGCAGAACTCCAGAACGAGGCATATGAAAATGCAAGAGTTTACAAGGACAAGACGAAGGTATTCCATGATAAGAACATTCTTTGTAAGACCTTCATGATTAATCAAAATGTCCTTTTGTATAATTCTCGATTACATTTATTTCCGGAGAAATTGAAGTCTCGATGGATCGGTCCTTTCGTTGTAAAAACTATTTATCCATATGGGACTGTCGAGTTGTTGAATCTAAGGAACGGTAATATCTTTAAAGCAAATGGTCAACGCCTAAAGCCGTTCTTTGAGAATTTTTCTTCAGAAGGTATGTCCATACCTTTGACTGATCTTGTGTATCGGGATGTTTGATCTCCTAGTCTGATGGAGGTATAGCGTAGTTAGGATTAAGATTTTGTTGCTTTTGGTTTGTTTTTTCATAGGTTTGTTAGAAGGAGGTAGAATTCCGATTTTTGTTCTCTCAAGTAATCTCATTCCTTACTCCCTTTATTGCTGTCATGTTTTGCTCATTGCATATCTTTTACATAACAATGCAAGATTTGGTTGGGGGTGTGGGATCACTAGGATGAATCTAGTGTTTTGTAACATCTCGAGCAATATGAAGAACATTTTCAGATTTTCAAATTCAAAACTTCATTGGAAAACTTTGTTTTTATGCATTTGGGATGATGTAAGTATAAGAAAAGAAGAGGCGAAGTGAGTGAAGTTGAATATCTTGAACAATCTCTAAGATACTAGTTTTATATGAGAATTCCCCTATTTTTATGATTGATAGAAATTTTGAACACTTTTACACCTAGTTTACTTTACACGGTTCTCATGCTTTGAAAAGATTATTATATTTGTGGATTAGCTAAGTTTGGATTTGAGGTGTTGAGGAACCAAGCTAGGGTACTTTGTCCATCCTTGTCCATAGGAAAATAACGAAAGATATGGATTTCTAAAAATCTTATCTAATGTATGTGAAAAGGAAAGGAAGAAAGAAAATATGGTGGAAAATTCCAAAAGGGTTACCTATTACCAACCGGGGGATGGTCTACCCGTAACCAAAGCCGAAAATGGGAAGTAGTGTGAAAGCCGTCAAAAGGACGATAAGGCAAATTCCTGTTAAAGGCTTGTTGTTGATCTATACACCTTGAATTCCATACCCTAGCTGATTTATGAAGAAGATAATCCCAAATTTTCATGAGATGAGCATTCACTGATCACACTAGGTTAAATTGTTCAAATTGTTCTATTTATCTATCAATCAGCGAGAAATCCATATAAGTACTTGTTATGTTCTTGAAAGTTTAAGGTTTCAACTTCCATCACTAAGTGTTTCTGATTTTTGCACTTGCATATCTTTGTGTGTATGGAAGCATAGTCTCTGAAGGAGAGTTGGGTTTTGGAGGAATGAATTGTTTAATGCATGTTTTGCTTGGGACTAGCAAAATGTTGGTTGGGGGTGTGTTGACCGCCTAAATGTGTATATTCTAACCCCATTTCATCGCCAATTATACATGGTTTTCAAGCTTAAAAACTACTCTAATGCATGGTTTTATGATTGTAGGAATGAGAGAGACTTTGCCCAATTGATGACTAAAAAGTTCCATTTAGAACCCTTAGATGAAGACCCAAGGTGGGCCAAAGAAGAAAGAGAGAGAAAAGAGCCACAATGGGGCTGACCGGTCAAGATTGGTCTGCCAAGAGGGCCATGACCAGTCAAGACCGGTCGGCCATGGGTAGAGCCCCCTCTCAAACATGCTGGATTGTTCACTAGACAGGGCTGACCGATCTAGACCGGTCGGGCAACAGGTCGGGCACCCTATTGTGCTCTCTAGACTGATCAAAGACAGGTCCGATTGGTCAACATCGGTCGACCAACCCAGTCCGACCGGTCGGCCAATGTATTTGAGGCTGAAATTTAGCAACTTCCTCTTGAAGCTCCGAGTTTTGTGCGCAAGTGCGTAAGTGTTGCACAAATCTGGAAGATTCTGAGGTGATAGAGCCTCTCTACTATAAAAGGGGGCCTAGGGATTGTAGCTAAGGCATCCTAGAAGAGATCTACGAAGGTGGGAGGCGGAGAAAGATGGAATCGGAGTTCCACAACTCCCTCTAGTTTATTGCTTTCTAGTTCATGTTTTTAGTTGTTTTCATGTTTTCTTGGATCATGAACGGCTAAACCTCTTAGCTAGGGCTAAGAGGTGAAGCTTGTAGTGAATCTAAGATGCTTTAATTCGTTTGTTTTAGTTTCAAGTTGGATTTATTGAAGAACAATGGTTTTTAGAAGTTTGAATAAAGTCCTAAGTAGTTTTTCTTAATCTTTTGATGGCTCATGGATGTTTGGAAGAATTGCTTTAGTTCTTAATTATTTTGCATGGTTCTAGACCTGTACACTCCGAGGAATCGGATTCAATACGCTCTAGACTTGGATTTTCATGTGGGAACTTCAAACCAAAGTTCTACCTTCTTGTTCTAAATTCTGAATTATGTGTTGATTGTTTATATGATTTGAATGAAGTTCAAATCATCATCTAGTTATGCTTTGTGACAGAATTTAATGATGATTATGATTGTGATCTTAATCTATTGGAACTAAGATTGACCTATGCAATTGAGTGTGCTCAACTCCTAACTTGAATTGAGGGAATCATGTATATAAATCACACATATGACAGATTGTATGTTATAACTGCTCTATTATCCGACTAGATAAGATTTGATTTCGATACTAGTTGTGTAATTGGGGAACCACGGCGAATTATGCATCAAGGATTGCTACGAGTGGATCCTTGGACACGTAGTGATCTTTTATATATTGATTACATTCACTTTTAGTTTAAGAATTTTATCTACATTCAATTCTAGAAATCTGTTTGGTTAGCTCTCAATTAGAGAATATTAGAAGTAATTTTGTGAATTCCTAACAAGTCCCTGAGAACAATCTCGGTCTCTACCGAATTATTACTACATCGCAACCCTGCACTTGGGGAAGCGAACAGGGAGCTGTTCCCGTTATTGGACCATTGTCGACTGAACCTATCGGGGAGGCTTCCCATGGGGTTGAAGTTTCTGATATAGAAGCAAGTGCATCCAAACTTGCCGCAGAAGCTCCTCCTACTATTGTACCATCGTCAGTTGAACCTGTTTTGGAAGCTCTTCCTACTGTTGTGCCAACATCTAGAACCAATATTCCTAAGGTCGTAGCGACATCTTCTCTGAAATTACCTGAGCCATCGACCGAGGGAATCGCTGAACCTGCCCCAGTATTGTATACACCCATTGCCTCAACTAGCGTGCCTGTCATTGACGTTCCTGAAGCCACCAGTATATTATTTGTCTTCACCATTTCGATTATTTCCTTCCTTACTGCGGTTTCTCTATACTAATTCTTATCATTTCTTTCAGTCAGCAACTGTTCCTATCCGTGCTCTCGCCTCTGTCGCTTTGCCTGAAACGTTCATTTCTTCTCTCCGAGGACTATCGAGGGTGAAGGCGGACCTTTTGAAGAGTCGTTTGACAAATATTGCCACCTCTCTGAAGAACATGGATGAATGGTCCATTTTAAATGAAGGGCTGCAAACGCTTGAATATAATGCTGCATGGCTCGGGATTGACGTCTCCTTGATGGTCAATCATGTAGTCCTATTTAGGGAAGGCATGGCACAACTCAAAGAGGCGAGACACTTTAGAGTTGATCCCTCTATTGAGGAGAGACACAGTCATTTGGAATCCCTCCTGCCAAAGCTTGAATTGTGCGAGGCAGACATAACCACGATGAAGCAGGATTGGCAGGCTGCTGCTGTCGGGCATCAGGGAGCTACGGATCAACTTGTAGAGATAGACAATGAGATAGCACGGCTACAAGCTGAACGCTTAGCTGTCCATCTTAATCTCTCAAAGTTTGGTAATCAGAAGGCTCGTCTGCAATCATCCTTCAAAAATCGCGAGGCTGAATGTAACACCATACAAAATCAGGTTACAAAATTGAGGGAGTTTCTTCAGGGCATTCCTGATCCTGCACAGGTTTTAGCTGAGGCGGAGGCTACACAGAGGGCAACTCAGGAGTCTGCAATTCACTTGTTAGAACAATGTTTAAGAAATTTGAATGGTTGAACTTTGTGATCATTTCATTTTGTAATTTGTGGAGACATGTTGTGATGATAATGTTGTAATGATATGTATACTATTCACATGATTTTGCTATATGTTCCATCTACTTTATACTTCTTTTGTTTGAATTTAGTTTTGAAAATAAATCAGACTATTTTGAAAGGAATGTCCTCCTGTCAAGACTCAAACCTATGCTTACACTAAACGGGTGTGACCAAGTCCTGATCTTAAGGCTCATCTTTCTATTCCAATTCTTGACAATCTTGAATCGGGCGGGGTGATGGTGCTTGACACATCTCGGGTCTTAATGACCTTCTTGATACCTGTGTAAACACACGAAATAGATGATTAGTACCTGTACCTGTAATTATAAGCATTGATTATTGTATGGTATCATTTCTTTTGGTGTTTGTTTATTACACTTTCCCTCTAATGGGGTGTTTCAAATCACAATGGTAAATTGCTGTTAAGTATAGTATCTTTTCAAAAATCGGCCATTCACCAACGAACTGATGCCCTGCCCCTTGCAATCGATTACTTGATAGGCCCCATTGGAATAAACTTCATCGATGATACATACTAGATCCAATTTCGGGTCAAATTTGCTTTTAAGACCTTGAGCTGGTACCGAGCGTTCCATCATTAGTACCAAATCACCCCTTTTGAACACACTGCCGTGAACTCGTTTGTTGTATGAGGTTGAAACTTGCTTCTGCTACATTTCGAGCCTTTGCTAAGCTGCAAGTCTCTTTTCATCTAAATCATCAAGTTCGGCCATTCTAGTCTTTGCGTTTTACTCAAATGTCAGGGAGTGCCAGAGTGCGACCCGTAGTGACTCAACCTGTATCTCCATTGGGACTACCGCCTCCGTGCCGTATACCAGTGAGTAAGGCATGGCTTTGGTGGCTGTGCGGTATGTGATCCGATAAACCCACAATGCTTCGAGCAAACGCTTATCCCAGTCTTTCTTATTTTCCGCTATCGTTTTCTTCAAAATTTTCACGATAGTCTTGTTAAAAAAGCTTCGGCCAGTCCATTCGCGGGGGCATAGTAAAGTGTTGAATAACAGTGCTTAATCTTGAACTTCAAGCGCAACTTATCGATGGTGGCATTCTTGAAGGGTGTTCCATTGTCGGTGGTGATCTTTTCGGGGATACCACGCCGGTATAATATAGTATGACGGATGAAAACTTCGACATGTTTGGCCTTCACATTCCTAAGTGCCACTGCTTCGGCCCATTTGGAAAAGTAATCTGTTGCAGCCAGGATGTACTGATGCCCCTGGGATGAGGGTGGGCTGATCGGTCCGATCACGTCCATGCCCCAGGCCGCAAAAGGCCAGGACATCACCGATTGATACAATTCTTCCAGTGGCGAGTGTATGATATCTGCGTGGATTTGACATTGATGGCATTTCTTGACGTATTTTATCGCATCTTTTGTCATCGTGGGCCAATAATATCCCATGTGTCGAACATGGTGATGTAAGTTCTTGCCTCCTTGGTGAGCACCGCACTCGCCCCTGTGAGCCTCTTTCAATGTGGCTTACACCCCATCTTGGTCCAAGCAACGTAGTAATACTCCCTCATACAAGCATTTGTAAAGGATATTGTTCTTCAATATAAATGAACCGGCGCGTCTTATGACCTACGTGCACATCTTGAGATCTTCTAGTAAAAATATGTATGTCAAATAGTCGACGAATGGCCTTTTCCAGTTGTTTTCTTCTGTAATTTTGAAGCAACAGATGGGGTTCACACTTGATTCACCACCACGCAACATAGCTGTCAGTAGAATCCTTCTTTCTTCAATTGTTACTTGAAGTGGGTTGCCTCCGGGATTAGCCAGAGTAGCGGCCAAACCGGCCAACGCATCGGCCTGTACATTCTCCTACCTTGGTATATGTGATTTGCTATTACGGAACTGATCGAATAGTGATTGCGCTTGATGGTAGAAAGGTGACAACTCAGGTTTGCGAACCTCATATTTTGTTGTCAACTGTTCAATGACTAGCCTAGAGTCACCATAGATATGTATTGCTTTGATTCGCATCTCTAAGGTGAGTTGTAGTCCGATGATGAGGGCTTGATATTCTGCTTCATTGTTGGTGCAAGCTGGCACGATCGTAAATGAGTATGGCAGCAAATCTCCCTGCGGACTGATAAATATAACCCCTGCTGCTGCCCCTGTTGACCTAGAGGAGCCGTCAAAATACATCTGCCAGAGTCATGGTTCTCCGATCATCATAACCTGGTCATCTAGGAGATCACATTCCATTTTTTCGTTGCTCGGGACTGGACGCGCAGCGAGAAAATCTCTGATCGCTTGTCCTTTAATAGCTCGGGCTGGTACATACGTGATGTCTAATTCAGAGAGGAGAAGGGCCCATTTAGCTAAGCGTCCAAACAGCATAGGCCGATTCATGAGAAATTTGATTGGGTCCGCCTTGGATATCAACGTGGTGCGAGAGGCAGTAATGCCTAAGTTTCTTTACAGCGAAAATGAGAGCGAGACATATCTTCTCAATTGCTAGATAGTTGAATTCGGCTCCTACCAGCGTGCGGCTCAAATAATATAGCGCATTCTTCTTCTCTTCTTCATTCTTCTGTGCTAGGAGTGCCCCAGTGAATTAACACCTACTGCGATGTATAAAATCAGCGGCTTTCCCTTGATTGGGGCGGCGAGAACTGGAGAATTCCCGAGCATTTCTTTTAATGAATCAAAGGCCATTTGGCAGGCATCATCCCATTCAAATTTAAAATCGTTCTTGTTGAGCCAGGAAAACGGCTGACAACGGCTAGCCAGGTTCGAGATGAATCTTCTCAGGTATGCCACGCGGCCTTGAAAACTCTTCAATTGTTTCAGATTCTTCGAAGGCGGCATTTCTATGATGGCCTTAATCTTCGCGGGGTTGATTTCTATGCCCCTGTACCTGACAATGAAGCCTAAGAATTTGCCGGACGCAACCTCGAATGCGCACTTCAACGGATTCATATGGAGACTCTTCTTGTGCAACCGTTGAAACACTTGCCTCAAGTGTTCTGTGTTGTTCATGATCGGCTGAACTCACAACCAAATCATCTACGTAGCATTTAACGTGTTTATGCACCATATCTTGGAATATAACATACATTGCACGCTGATACGTTGCCCCTGCATTCTTCAACCCGAAGGGCATTACGTGGTAACAGTACATGCCGAGAGTTGTACGGAAGGCTGTAGCTTCTTCATCTTCTGGAGCCATGTGAATTTGATTATATCCCGAATACCCTTCCATGAAGGATATCACTATATATCATGTTGTGCTGTCAATCAATAATTCTGGAATCGACAAAGGAAAATCGTCTTTAGGGCAGGCTTCATTAAGATTCCGGAAGTCGACGCAAACCTGGATCTGTCCACTCTTCTTCTTAACTGGCACGATATTGGAGATCCATCGAGGATACTTTACTTCTCGAAATGAATCCAGCCTGGATCAGCTTCTTGATTTCTTCCTCAATCTTGGGTCCAATGTCAGGGTGGAATCGTCGTTGAGGTTGCTTCACTGGCTTCTTTTCCTTCATGATACTCAGCTTGTGCATGGCGATTGTCGGACTGAGCCCTGGCATTTCTGAATATGTCCAGGCGAAGATGTCCTTATTCTCCTTCAACAGCTGTATGTATTTCTCTCTTTCATTTTTCGGGACGTTTCTGCTCAAATATGTGTTCCTGGGTTCTTCGAGGGTCCCGAAATTTACCTCTTCAACTTCATCAATCGTTGGTTGTCGACCATCTTCTAGTTGCACGGGTGCGACACTTGGCTAGATAACGTCGATAGGATCTTGCAACTGAATTTCTTCTACCAGGCCAATGGTCACCATGTTCACGCTTGCCTTGGCTCCTAGACCTTCTCTGTTTTTATATACTTTCTTATATTCTTCAAATGGAGCCAGCAATCTCTTCTTCGTGTTTGAATTTTAGCCAAAGAATCCCATATTTCTCATAATCTTCCAGCTGGCTCTGCTATGTCTTTTCTCTTCTATCGGTCGGGGTTGGGTAGATTCTCTTCCCTCTTCTCTCTCTTCTGATGATACTGGCTGACTTGGCCCTGAGTGAAACTTGATATCTTTTTGGGTGATATCTCTTGACGACACAATAAATTGGCTTGGAGCTTTCGGGAATGGCTTGGCTCTTCCTATCTTAGGTACCAGTATGTTGAAGCTGGACTTGAGTACGCTCATGTGTTGGTCTGAGATCAGTTTTAACACAGACTGCCCTAGCTGACGCAAATTTTGAGGTACTACATAGAATTTCTTCGTGATCGGCTGATGTTGGTTTTCCAAATGATATTGGGATCTCCCCTGAGTAATGGGCTAAGGTTTGCTTTTCTGCACAAACTTCTCAACTCGAGGTTTTTCCCTTTGCCCTTTCTTTATTACACTAGGTTTTTTGCTAGTTTTACCGCTATCGGACAGATTGTAATATTTTGCATCGGCCAAAAATGACTCAGCTATTGTGTATGGCTTCAGATCTGCTGCTACCCTGTATTAGACCCCGTCTCTGCTGTATTTGAAGCACTAATGATACATCAAAGCGATTATACGATTCTGATAGAGCCAAGGCCTCCCTAAGAGGAGGTTGTATGTTGTCACTGCATCGATCACTTGACATGTTACTCTCATCATCATTTCTTCGATCTCTAACATTACCGTGATTGATCCGAGTGTACACTGACTGTCTTAGTTGAACCCTTGAATCATCATGAGACTCAGGCGTAATGCCGATTGCCTATAACCCAACTTCTGTAACGTCTTCAATGGCATAATATTTATAGCAGACCCATCGTCCAACATGCACCTTTTGACCTTTGTGTCCCTGATTGTTCCCGTAACCATCAACAGACAGTTGTGGTCTGTTAATTCGATTGTGTGGTCTTCTTCTGAGAAAGTGATTGTCGAGGGATGGTCGACACGCATGACTTGTGACATCGGTATATATATCCCTCCCAAAATTTATCTTTTTATTCATTTCTTCTTCTATTTCTATCATCATAACCTCCCTAACCTCACTGTCAAGTAAGGCATTGATTAACATTTCTTTGTACACTTTTGAGAGACACAAAGCATCATATATACTTTAAGCGGGCGGGAACCTTCCGCAAGTGCGACACAACGTCATATGCTACTGGTCTCAGGCTTAGTTGGCTGGTCGTGGCCTCAACGACATTCTCCTTTCATTTTTGCATGCGGGGTCTCTCTTATGGCCTGTCAGGGATACCGTCTTCTTGCATCGGGTTGTTTGGTCTTGGAGGGGTATGGTCAGGCATTTGCTTTCCTGATCGTAAGATGATTACGTCAACCTCTCCCTCAGTTGCTTGCGGGGTTCCCTCAGATGGCGCTTGTTCAACAAATGACACCATTTCGCAATGCGCCATGTTCGTCGTGGGTTGCATCTGCCCCTGTAATATTTCTCTCCTTCCCCTTCCCCTTTCTTTCTTCAGCTAACTAGCCTTCGTCTGTTCTCGAGTCTTTTCTTGCTACTGACTATAGAGTCCATGGTTCTTTTGGCTCGGGGAATGAAGTTGGTTGGCTAGTGTCATTTCCTATTGGGATTGCTGAAATTGTCTCGGCTGTTTCCTTTGCTGTCTCGGGTACCTTCATGCTGATGACCCCTTGATTGATCAACACTTGTATCCTTCCTTTCAGGGAGAAGCAATCTTCTGTCTTGTGGCTGACACATTGATGATATTTACAATATTTGGGATCATTTATTCGCCCGATTTCGTGGGGGCGGACAGGCTCTAGCAGACGCATTAAGCCTTCCTCGATCAATTGTTCCATGATCGGAACTAGATCGGCCATATCAAATGTATATGGGCCATTCGCCCTTTCTCTCTCAGTTATCGATATACGTCTAGGTACATAGGGCCTTTTACCCTTGTCTTGCACAACTGTTGTCTTCATCTCTGGCTTATAATCAGCAACAAGACGTTTTCAGTCTTTTTGGTCCTTGATCTTGTCAACCTGATGGGTCTCTACTACTCTTCCCATCTCTCTCTTTTGTCTCTCGGGTCTGAAGTTTACCCGGGATGTTGCTTCCTCCACCAGATGCACTTTCGTCGCCAGCTCGCGAAAGGAGTTAAAGGTATTGCCTGACAATTAGTGCAAGATCATCGGGTTTAGAGCCCTTAGGCACATTTTCATCTGCTCACCTTCACTAGGCAGTTGACGACATTGAGCTGCTATGGTCCCCCATCGGTCGATGAACTTCTCCACTGGCTCGTCGTTTCTCTGTCTAACCAATGCCAGGTCTATTAATGAGATCTCCCTCTCTGTCGCAAAGAATTTTGAGATGAAGACGTCTTGCATTTGCTCCCATGTCCTTATAGAGCCGGCTGATAGTGACATATACCACTGGAAGGCTTTTCCTGTCAGGGTTAATCCAAATAAATGCATGCAATACTGCGAGACTGTAGACCAATTGCCTAACGTAGTCAAGAAATGAGTAATGTGTTCTTCTGGCGATCCTCTGCCGTCAAACTTACCGAAGTCCGGACATCTGAAATTGGCCTGGAATGGTACTTCTTCTACCTCTGGTGGGTACGGGACCCGATATTTATAGCTGCCTCTCCTCTCTTTATCTTTTTCTTGTTGCATCATGTGGCTTATTGTCTGCAGCAACTCTTCTCATGATATGTGTGATGCGAAAAGCAGTGCACGTTTCATTGGCGCGACTCTAAGTTGGACGGGTGGTTCAGGTTCAGCCGGACCTTCTGCTGCCCATTGGGATTCTTCTACTAACTGACGAGTGGGCGGCGCGATACTTCTGGTGGCATTTTGGGCTATTAGAGTGGTCAAGGCTTCTTGAATAGCCCTCATCCGATTGTTTGTCTTGCAATTAGCCTCAACCAATCTATCGATTTGATCTTGGAATGGAGGTAGTTCTTCTGCCTCATATTGTCCTTCTTCTTCGGCCACTTCGACCATTACCACTTGCGTCGACAGGATTTCCTGAGCCAACCTCTGTCTTAATTTGATAACTACAGCAGGGTTGGAACTCCTCACGTGGGTAGGCTTGGTCGGTTTCTGCGAAGTGTGAGTGATCTTGGACAACTGAGGAAACTGTTCAGCTGTCATTACAGGCACTGCAGACTTGGCCGGTATGACAGGATTGTTGATAGTGGATTTTTGCTCTCACTTCGGCTGCAATTGTTTCCTGATCACATGTCGGAGTTTTGTAGCATTTGCCCTCCTATATGCAGCTATGATGGCCGCATTATTCTGCCTTTTCTTCTGTCGTCGGGCTCAACCAACTGTCATTCTAAGTTGGGGCTGACTGTTATGGTCGTGGCGAAACGGGGGAAGCTGAAACCCCTGGTGGCAATGAAGATGCATGGACTTGCCATTGAATATGTCATATCATCCATCTGCGGTGGTATCTTGCTAATTCTACGGTGTTAGAAAATCATTAGAACAGTTCATAAATGCGGCCAGGAGCGTAACCCATCGATTGTGGTGCATAAACTAATAGAAATAAGCCAGAAGAAGACAAATACGTATAGTTGTGCAAGTTCGTGGGTTTTGAAAACCTTTAATTTACCGTCTATTACCTTAAAGATGAAGGGAAGAACGTTCCCGTTGAGAGTCACTAGTTTGGTGCCCGAGGGCGCCAAAACATTTCTCATTGCGATAACTTTCTGTGTGTACGTTCGTGTCTGCAAATGATTTATCTTAGAGTGTTTCTATACTCAGATCTAACCAGAGATTATGGTATGGTTCGATCCCCAGCAGAGTCGCCAGTTTGTTAGAACTAGAAAATGCTGCAAGGACATTTTCTATGTATTGTTGCTTTGGAGTTTTGGGTAGTGGAAACACTCATTAACAATCACAAGCATTCACAAAAGATACACAAGAAGAGATATCGCAAAGCGAGTTTTATTCCACAGATTTTGAGATCTTGTACATTCCAGGCTATGATCTGGCACGAGCCCATAATTATATCGAATGATCGATGACCCTTGATTAAAAGGCAGAAGATTAGTCAGAAGGGACTATGGTCTTAGATTTTGTGGTCGTAGAGACCTATATTTGTTTTGTTATGGACTGAACCATCTTTGTATTGGTCAGATGTCTATGTCCCATGTTTTGGCCGGAGATCCGGGCAAAAGACTATCAGGGTTTTTAATTAAGAGGGTATGACTCTGGGCCTACAGCTTTCATGTGTGGACAGGTGACCTCGGGAAGACCGATCCGCAGTTGTGTGTACCTGAGCACCCCAACCAATGGATGTCGTTTGGATAGGTAGGGCATCGACCGTTGTGTTGTGGCAGTTAATAACAATTGTTTTGCAGATAATCAAAACTCTTTGATATGGTTTATTGTAATAACCATAATCCCGTTTGTCTAGCTTTCAGCCCTATTCGGGTCATATCTTGCGGTACATATGAATAATGATACATTTGTATGATTTTGGATGTTGGCGGCTTCTTTCCGAGAAGTCATTTCACTCATCGCATTGAATCAAATCAAACTTTGAAGACGTACGATCTTGCTCATTTAGAAATCTTGGAACGATCATTTGACTAGTCCATAGCGTCCGGAATGCTCAAAATACCCAAAATAGGCTCAAACAGGGCCTAAAACACTTACAATTGAGTCTAAGACACCCATAAATATTTTAAATAATTGGCAGATTTTTCGAGTGCGTGGGACTTCAACGCACCCTTAAATTAGTTGTCTCAATTTCGTTGAATTTATGGATGCGTGGGATACTTTTTGGGTGCGTGGGACTCCAATGCACCCTGAAAATACTTGTCCGAATTATATTCAATTTTTGAGTGCGTGGGACAATTTTCGGGTGTGTGGGACTCCATGCACCCTAAAAATACTTGTCCGAATTATGTTGAATTTTTTGATGCGTCGGAGTGAATTATGGATGCATGCCCACACTTATGATTTTTAGAATCCGAACTTGCGGTGGTATTGGTTAGAGTGATCTTCCGATGAAAGATAACAATGATCAAAAAAGAATTTCGATGACCGAAAAAGTTTTTCGGCGGTCGGAAAGGGATTCCGGTGAGGGTTTTCGGCAATAAATCCCAAGTTCCCAGGATATAAGACTCTCTCTCTCTCTCTCTCTCCTCTCTCTCTCTCTCTCTCTCTCTCTCTCTCTCTCTCTCGCTCTCTCTCAATCTGTATAAATGAACAGTGCAAAGGGGTATTTATACCCGAAAATACTGGAAGGCGACCAATGAGGGGCTGCCACATATGACGCACCCCAAAAAGCTTTCGATGCACCTCAAAAATAGGTGCGTGGGAGCTTTGACGCACCCCAAAATGATGTTCTGAAATGTGCCGATTTTTTGGATGTGTCAAGCTATTTTTCGGGTGCGTTGGAGTCCAATGCATCGAAAAAATGATTTTCTGATTCTTGGTGAATTTATGGGTGCGTCGAGCTATTTTATGGACTCATCAGACATATTTTTCGGATGCGTCAAGGTCCAATGCACCCCGAAATTGAAGTTCTTGATTTACTGAATTTATGGACACGTCGAAGGTATTTTCCGGATGCGTCAAGCCATTTTTTGGATGCGTCAAAGGTGAAATACATCTTGAAATCTTTCTTGAATTTTCATGAATTTAAGGGTGCGTCAAATGTAATAAATGGGTGCATTTGACGGACTTGTTGTCTGCATAAATTGGGTTTTACAAAATAAAGGGTTCGCGGGACCCGCTTTTTGGCGAATCGTCATGCACTGCTTATTATAATTCATAATGAAGGTGTCCGCTTGATTTTAGACGATTCTGATCATGGTGATTCATGGGGCCCGTCAGGGAAAAATGGCTAAGTACTGGATCTTTTGCAAATCTTAATATTTGGGTGCGTTGATTGGTATTTTGTGGAATTTCCTCGAAGTACATGTAAATTTCATTTGTTTTGGAGGATATTTACTTTTGGGACTCTAACAACCATAATCCCTTTGATTTAATTTCGTATCTCGATCCGGGATTAATGAAATTCATGCAATGGATGCAATTGAGTACAGTACAAAGAAAATATACTTGATGCATGCTCAAGAGAGGATGACATTTATGCTAGATATTTAGTGTATCAAACAAATTATGCAGTTGATTTGATTAATCTGCTTCGCGTATATCTTCGCGTCATTATTAATAATTGATATTTCGAACGACTAGATCATTGGGAGAAGATGTGTCGAGCTATACTTCTTTGAGAAGTTCGAGTTTGATGGGCTGGATTAGCCATTTCTGATGCCTGTGGATGGCTAAGTACTGGGTCCGATAAGCACCTGTTTATACCAATTTCTGATAAACAGTAGGGATCAATGTCTTGTAAGTGTTAGACTCAGCTGTTTTATATCATTAGGACATTAGTTTTGCCTTCGCGTCTTCGAGATCGTGGTTGGTTTTACTTGGCAGTAGCCGATTTCCGAGCCAATAGGGCATTTCCCAGGGATGAAAATGACTAAGTATTGGACCTGTTTACAATCTGATTGGAGGATTCGGTGAATACCTGTCACGATTGTCTTTGAACAGTGATGGATCATGTCCATGAGGATCGCAATGACGCTAGATCCACCTTGGCGTCAGTACGATTGCATTCTGTTTCACTTAGTGTAAGTCAATTTCTGAGCCAACAGGGCACTTCCTAGGGTAGAAAACGACTAAGTAGTGGACCTGTTTATCGCTTAATCAAGGTTTTCGGGGATCCTTAGATCGAATAAACTCGTTGTGTTGCATGATTATGGTGTATCATGTAATAGAGAAGAGAAGTCTCTCTTCGAGGTCGATGGAATTCCACCCGGTTCTCCTCGATTTCGACCGTTTCTAGCTCCTTCGGAGGGATTTCCAAAGTTGTAAAATTGACTAAGTGTTGGTTCTTTTGATCAAATTGCTGATTTGGCCCACTTAACATCGACCATTGAGAGATCTGATCCGGGGGATGGATAAAGTTTGGTGATGTGTGTTTAAGATCGTCGGCGCGATCAGGAGGTGGGCTAGATCAAAAGCAGGCCACACCATAGTCCCTAGGTCACTAAGAGGACAGGTAGGCTCTGCATGTTGGCTCCGCATGTGGGCTCCACATGTAAGCTCCGACTGTCCAGAGGACAGGTACCTTTTCGAAGACCGAAGTCACTAACGCCAAAGCACTTTAAGCCTCTCATCGGGCTATGAAATGAATGAGGTGGGGTACGGATGATCATCCGCTGTGAATTTCGATAGTTCTTTACCAATTTGGACTCCCATACTTGGAATATTTTGTAAACTTCAGGCTCCGACTGTCTAGAGGACAAGTACATTTTCGGATACTGGAGTCACTGACGCCAAAGCACTTTAAGCCTCTCATCGGACTATGAAATGAATGAGGTGAGGTACGGATGATCATCTGCTATGAATTTCGGTAGTTCTTTCCCAATTCGGACCCTCCCGATCGGCTCCAGACAGGGGTAAAACACACTTCAGTGCACGCGGGTAAAAGTATACATCCTACGGCATTCAAATTTGGAAGTTAAGGGTTTCTGGATATTTTGGATCATGGCAATACACATGTCCAGTTCCCATCAGAAATAGCATTTATAGGCTTCCGGGCCCATACAGTAGGATACGATCAGGGCAAAACACATTTGGAAGCGCGCAGGTAATAATATGCGTTACGCGACTTTGAAACTTGCAGGCTCAAGGTTTTGGGGCATTCCGGATCATTTGGTGGTGACCCGTATGTCCAATTTGTTAGTGCACTAATTTGTGCATTGTATTGTCAATTGCGTGATCATTGAGTCAGTCAAGTCTCGTGAGCCCCGATGAAGATTGAAAACTCAAGACTTGAAGACCAAAACAGCTTACTGCACTCAAGTTCAAGCCAAATCAAGCTCGGAAGGTAAGTTGCATATAGACAGCCTATAGGATCCCAAAACATCCAAGTCCATGGCATTCAAATCGCATTTTATGTTTGCCAATTGGTCCACAGACTTAAGGTCAAGATGATCAGTCTTGGACCTCCATGATGTAGGTGCCAATCAGTTGAAAGAGATAGGAAAACCATCTCTTTGTGCACCGTTAAAATCGAGGGAGTTCACCCCATTTCAGGCCAGGAATTGAGCCTGACGACCGGTCGGCTGTAGCAGGATTCAAACAGATTTTAAAAGGAAAATTATCTTATGTCTGGCTGAAGACCGGTCGTTGGACTCCTACGTCCAGCGATCAAATGGGAGAAACAGTTTAAAAGGGAGACCGGTCGCTGACTACCCACGATCGGTCACAAATGCTAAAAAACCGTCCAGAGACTTTAGGGTTTTCTTTTTAAAAGGAAGACCGGTCGTCAGACCGGTCGGAGGCACAATCTAGACCGGTCTTTGGGCTTTATAGACAGGTCGCACGTGACCGTTTTCTATCCGTTGGAGCCTGATTCTTGGAGCCTATAAAGGCATATTTCGAGGGTTTTGAGAGGAGCACTTGCACACCCATTTAGAGCATTAAGAGAGGCTATTAAGACTTTCATCTAATCTCTTTTGCTCATCATAGTCTTGAGTTCATCCTTCAAACCTAGCCATTAATGACACTACATTGAGTATTCAAAGCTCGATTTGAACAATGAACTCAAGCATGGCATTCATGGCTGTCCCTATCATTCAATCTTCATCTTGAAGTCATTTATAGCCATTGAATGATCCAATTGATGGTTCCTTCATTATCCATTACATTGTAATAGGCATATGGAACATCAATACTTTCTCCCACCTACCCGGCACTAGTCTAGGAACATCATATGCATTGGTAGCTGATCGTGGGAGCTTGGAGAGGAGCTAGGGCATTCATGGAAGCTGAAGCTACTCATCAACGGCGCTGAATCGGGGCTCAATCGTCTAGGTATATCTAGTATTTGAGAGTCCATTTATTGAATCACTATTCCCTGGATTGGGAAACTCTGGCGGGAGTGTACGTGACCATCCTTGGATTAGGATTGGTGAGAGTTTGAGATCCAAACTCGTCAAGTCCCTGGATTGGGCCATCGACGGATGGTAAACGCGGTCCTAGATCAAAGGATGTTAAGGTTGATGGTTAACCTGATTTAAAACCACGACTATAGTGAAATCCGGTGGTCTCATAAGTTGAGATCATGAGCCGGGAGTGGAGTAGGAAACCGAACCACTATACATCGTGTGCAATGTGGTGAATGCATTTTGTCTATTTTGTTCCTTGTTGATCAATCTTATAAGTGCTTAACTGTATGCCCATCTTATGTTTGACAAAATGCTCATATGCCATCCTTGAATGATTAATACAAGAATGCATATAAACTGTTTGATGAAATACTTCTCTTAGTAAAGTTGTCAATCGAGTTAGATCTTGGGTGATCAATTGCTATCATTTACATGCACTTAATTGGTAAATTATGGTATAAATGCAATTGAGCTTTTGAATTTGCAAGAAAAATTAAAAAGTCCTATTCACCCCCCCCCCCCCCCCCCCCCCCCCCCCCCCCCCCCCCTCTAGGACATAAACATACCTTCAAGCTTATCTCACTAGCGGTAAAACCGCAATTTCACAATTTTACTCCGAAATGACATTTGTAGGTTTTGGTCATGACCGCGCATGTTAGGGTTGCACTAGCATTTTCCAGATATTCCCAATCTTGAAATTGATCTGAATCATCGTAGATGGACTGCTGGATGCTGTTTTACGATGGGTGAGAATTTGAGCCCCAACAATATATTTATCTTACAGATGATTAATTATCATTATTTTCAAATGTCAGGTACATTATGGACTACAATCAGACTTCAATCAGATACTCTCAATGGCTTTTCCAGCTCACAAAATCATTTTCGATTTTATGATGGGAGGAGGATTTACTGTCTCCTACAACAATCAAAGTATAAGAAGAAAATGCCAGATAAAGACAACCCAGAACATAGCAACTAAAGTGAATGCTATGGTGATTTCCGCCTCGCTTATAACTGCAGAAGACGAAAGTGGATGGGTGATGGTATAGTCAAAAGGGAAACAGAGATCATCCAAAGTTCCTACTAAAACCACAGTCAAGGGGCCTTACTCTCGAACCTACCAAAGACCTATTACACAACGCATGGCCAGACAAATCCCGACTATGGCCCCTCCATCCCTATATCAAAGAGAAGAAGAAATATACTTTGTTGAGAAAGATTTTCCTGCACTCCCTGTACCCCTTACCATGCGAAGATGGATAAATCAAACCCTTATGCCATGTCAGCTTTCTCCGACAGAAAACTCAAAAGGAAGTTCGACCGGAACAACATCGTAGCAAACTAAACATACTGAGTCTATCAACTCCTCGCGATGTAATAATCACGAGTTGAGAAGAAGTTCAGTATCACTGACCCCTTCGACTACTGCCTCGTTTACATCCTCAGGGTCAGGTACATCTAGAAGGAGAGCTTTTGTCCTTGTAGCCAAAACAAGTCAGGCCGGACAATCAATGGAAATGCATTTCGAAGAGATGGCACGAACACAATCAATCCTAATGGAGGAATACAGGAACATGCGAGAGGCTTTATCTATGATAGCCCGCACGGTATCCCAAAACATTGCTCCTCAAAATGTGGCCCCCACAGGAAAATGTGGAACATCCTAATGACAAACACCAGAATGGCAACAGAGGAAATACGAGAAATTATTGCTGAAACTATCCGATCAAAAGGAGAAAGAATACATAAAGAACGCTTTCAATATAAAACATTGTATCCAAGAGAAGTCAATGATATTCCTTTCCTAGTAGGCTTTAAATGCCCAGAGTTTCAGAAGTTTAATGGGGAAGGTTCACCAGAAGAACATATAATGCATTTTATCACTACATTGGGAAGCTATGCCGTCGTGCCACAATATTGCTTACAATTATTCAGTGTAACTCTGACCAGAAAAGCATTCAAATGGTATGCAGCCTTAGCTCCAGGAACTATATGCACCTGGGAACAAATGTAGGAAGCTTTTCTGAAAGCTTCTTTTAGATTGAAAGAGAAGTGAGTCTGATGGAACTGGCAGCCGTACAACAAAGGGAATTGAAATCTGTCGACAAATTTATTACGTGCTGGAGAACCTTAAGCACGTCATGCAAATATCTCTTCGGGGAAGCTGAACAGGTGGAAATGTGCATCGGACGCATGGAACCAAAAATTGCTTTCGTACTTACAAAAGTGAAAATACACGCATTTTGAGAATTGGCTAGAAGAGCTCACACTCTGGAAAGTATGATTAAGAAGGTGCCCGCATTTTGTATAAAATCAACACGGCGAATTGCTAGCAAGTCTTTGGCAAATGTCGCAGATAAGGGTAAGAGTAAAGAAGAATTTCAAGGTAAACCAAAAGACAACAGAAGAGAAAGGTAAAGTTATTCTGCCAATGAGCCAGCTGACAAAAGATATCAACAGTTTAACCGTCGAGAAGATTACTCTTTCTCAAATGAGGATATTATCCCTATGATGAATCAATTGGTCGCAGCAGGAACCATCGAATTACCGCCATTAAAACAGCCAGAAGAAGCGGATAAAATAGAAGACAGATACTATATTGCTACTATCATCTCATAATAGGACATCCTAGTCATAGATGTTACTCTATCAAGGCTATTCTCCAAAGAATGATCGATGGAGGAGAAATAGTCATTGGGAAGGAAAGAGACAAAGGAAACAAAGCAATTACAAATGCTGTGTCCATGGTAAGCATGAAACAACGGTAGGAATCATCTTCAGTACTCCACTCAGGACGATTCAGTCTGGAAGTTGAGGAACGGAAAAAATAGTTTGCACAATGCATGACCATAACTGCCGCATCGGAAGAAAGTCAAAAATAGAAAAGAATCAATGTTGTGTTAAAGTCAAAAGCCCATCGACTGCCAAGACGTCGCAAGCCACGTAAGGCCTCAAACATTGAGATGATGTTATTTTCGATAGACAATTTGCCTCTCAATCATTTACTCTAGTATGAGAGATATTGTGATCGCCAAAGAATCAGCAAGGAGCAGATGATAAAGCAGTTCAAGGCTTCATTGATAAGACTAGTCGAATAATAGTATGAATCAGGAATCCTGCGAGAAGTGTCAACATGGGAACAGTTTCGTGAACTGTTCATGTTAAGATTCTAGGTACCACAAAGGGAAGTTCCTCTGACAGAGCTGATAAGGTGGGAAATAATTTCAGGAGAATGTCCGTACCAGTATACTATGAAGTACAGAAATGCAATAACAATCTCGTACAAATCGCTTGAACATACAGAGATAGAGATAGCTGGGTCGTGTGCCGAAAGTATGGGAATGAAGGCCGTAGACAGATATAAATTATATATTATGTTCAATCTGATGAAAGAGGCCACAATAATGGGGCTCGAAATAAACAGAGAGCGAGAAGTAGTACATTTCTTCAGCGACTCGCATGCCAATAAAGTCAAGCAAATGTTAAAGGCTGCTCGGACCAATCCATTGCAATACACAACTTCCCATAAAGAAGAATGGATTCCAAGTTTCCCTAAATTTACACTCTTCAAAGGAGGGATCCAATCACCAATAGAGCATTTGGTAAATTGTGAAAGGGCCGCTTATTTCAGAGGTAACGTTTCTCAAGAGTATTTACTACGAAACTTTGTATATTCACTGCCACCTCAGGCAACGCCATGGCCTGGTATTTCACTCTGCCAGAGAGAACAGCTGCGAGTTGGCAGGATATGAAAGAAAGGTTGGTGATGCGGTTTTATAGATATGATGCAAGAATATCAAAAATATTACTCCAAAAGACATCGTAACTTTAGGGCGAAGACTCATACGTCGATGGTGGAATGTACGAGCTTGCAGTTGCACATGGCCTCTGACCGAAGATATTATAATGAGAGAATCTATTCGAGCAACTGTGCTCAAAGAACAACTAATACCAAAGAACCAAGGAATCCCATGAAGCTTCCAACAGCTGTTGAAAATATTGGTGATTCGGTTTCATGAATTGTGCAGCATCGCAATGATCCAAGTCGCAAAAAAATCAGAGAATGCAAACAGCTATTTAATGATAAAGGAATGGAAAGTAACATAACAACATTGAGGTCGGAAAAACAACTGCGACAAGAACCTCATAAAGAATTGCAAAGAGATATTCTCGATCAGACCTCCAATCATGAGAGGGTTGATGAAAGAGCTGGCAAATTGTCGCGGCCAGAAGAATCGTTGATGGCAAGTGTTACATACAACGTCGTTAGTCATCTGAAAAGAATTCCAGCAACATTAAGCATTTACGATGCCCTAAAATTATCCAAAAGCTTTTGGCATGACCTAATACAAGCTTTACTCGATGATAATGTACAAGAGGCTTTGATAACATAAATGCAAGCAATGGACATCGATAAAGATGAGGATAGGAGATGGAACGCAATGACAAAAAAGGCCGAAGCAACTTATTGTATGTCGACAATAACCTTCACGGAGGACGATATGATGTTATGCGAAAAGGAGCATAATCGACCACTTATGGTTACAGGATATATCAATGACAGATAGGTAAAGCGCATCATGATCGATAATGGGTCTGCAGTAAATTTGATGCCATTAAGTATGCTCTCTAAGTTGGGATATAAGTGACAGCATCTACGGACAAGCAATATGATGATACAAGGATTCAATCAAGACGGGCAGAAAGCACTTGGCACCTTAATGCAGTAACTTGTCATGTGATTAATGTAGTAACAACATACAATAGGTTGCTTGGGAGGCCGTGGATAAACATATACGAAATCATTCATTCCACCTTCCATCAGTGCTTCAAGTATACAGAATTTCAACAAATGAAAAACCATACACAATTGCATAATCGTTTTTCGCAAATGCACAATATTATGAATCATTCACTCGTAGAAAGAAGAAGTTCAGCAAGAAGAAAATGAAAAATCCTAAAACAAAAAGATTTTACTTCGTGCCGAAAAACATGGGACAACCAGGGCAGCCACCACTGGTCCTATTTTTGACAAAATAAGCAGAAACTCTTCAGAATAATTTCACTATGCCGACACCAAGGTTAGAAAAAAGCAGGCCTTTCTCCAAAGGACCTCAAGAATTTTGAGTGTCAGGAAAGGTGGAACAGGCTCCAATACTATTCTACTCTGCAGGAGTAAAAACTGCCGAAGAACAGAATGAGGCACTGATACAGATGAAAAAACTTGTGAAACTGGACCCAAAAGAACTGGGTCGATACAATCCAGTAAGTAAAAGAACAATGCAGTCAATGGGTTTTGATTGCGAAGATCCGATCGGCTTGAGCAACGGTAAAGGAATATCAATGCGCATAATGATTTAGAGGCGCAAAAGACTGTTGGGATTGGGGGCATCTTTGGAGTTCGCGCAAGTTAATATGATTAGCGAAACAATTTAAATTAGCCCCACAAAACAACAAACAGACTTATCGAGAGAGAAAGAAATATTCGAGCTTGAGAAAGCTCCTATACAATTGGAATATGGAGGTCTACTGATGATTGATCAATTATGCGAAGTAAATCTGGGGACAGAAGAGGAAAGATGAGTTATTTATATCAGCACAAGCCTGACAGAAAAAGAAACCAAACAATGTCGTCAAGTGTTGAAAGACAACAAAGATTTGTTTACATGGACGTATGCTGAAATGCCAGGGTTGGAACCAACAGTGGCAATGCACAGACTTAATATTGACAAAGAAAAGAAACCGGTCAAGCAAGCTCAACGACGCTTCCATCCAAACATTCTACTGCAAATTGAAGAAGTGAATAAACTCATTAAGGTAGGATTCGTCAGAGAAGTCAAATATCCTAAATGAATATCAAATATTGTTCTGGTTAAGAAGAAAAATGGGCAAATACAAGTATGCATCGACTTCAGAGACCTAAATGAAGTCTTTCCTAAGGATGATTTTCCCTTACCAATTACAGAACTGCTAATAGATAGCACCACAAGATACGCCGTCATGCCTTTTATGGATGGCTATTCGGGTTATAATCAGATACGCATGGCACCAGAAGATGAAGAATCAACTGCTTTTCGTACTTCCCTGGGAATATATTGTTATAAAGTCATGCCGTTCGGATTAAAGAATGCAGGGGCAACATATCAACGAGCTATGCAACGTATTTTCAACGATATGATGCACAAGCACATGGAGTGCTATGTCAATGATTTGGTCATAAGGTCTAATGATCATGAAGAACATCTAAAGCATCTACAGTCTGTCTTTTAAAGACTTCAGAAGAAATAATTAAAAATGAATCCCCTAAAACGCGCCTTTGGTGTCTCTTCCGGTAAGTTTCTGGGATTTGTGGTGCAACATAGAGGAATTGAAATCGATCCAGGAAAAATAAAAGCGATACAAGAGATGCAGCCGCAAAAAAGTTGAAAGAACTAGAAAGCCTACAAGGAAAATTAGCATACATCAGAAGGTTTATCTCAAACCTATCGGGAAGATGTCAGCCATTTTCTCGTCTCATGAAAAAGGGAATACTATTCGAGTGGGATGCAGCATGCCAGAACGTGTTCAAGTCTATCAAACAGTTGCTGAAACAGTCGCCCATGTTAACAGCACCAATACTAGGAAAGCCACTCATTTTGTATATCGCTGCTTGTGAAAGTTTGCTCGGTGCAATCTTGGCATAGAAAAATGAATTAGGAAAAGAAGCAGCCCTGTATTATTTGAGCAAAATGCTGGTGGGAGCTGAACATCATTATTCTCTGATTGAGAAAATCTGTCTGGCCCTTATATACGCTGTGCAGAAGTTGTGACATTATTGCCTTCCCATGATAACATTGATTTCACGAGCCGATTTTATTAAATATCTAATGACACGACCGATGTTGTCTGGAAGATTGGCTAAATGGATGTTATTACTATCAGAATATGCGATCACGTATGTACCTTTAAAAGCAATTAAGGGTCAAGCAATAGGGGTTCGGGGCCTTGACTCGTTGGTAGACTCTATGGAGTTTCAACAAGAGGTCTCGGTCTCGAAACCCATCATGGTGAAATTCTCGCTGCTGACAGCACCAATGGGTGCATTGCATGACTGACTGGGTGGGTGTGTTGCACGATTGACTAGGTGGGTGGGTTACATGACTGACGGAAAAAAAAGGGTCAAGCAATAGCTGATTTTTTTGCTGCACATCCACCCATGAAGAAAATGGAATATCAGACGATTTACCAAATGAGCATGTATTCCAAGTAGAAATTGCAGAACCATGGCAGATTTATTTCGATGATGCTGCAAGAACTACGGGAGCAGGCATGGGTGTGATTTTTATTAGCTCGCAGGGCGATCTTCTGCCATATTCCTTTACGCTAGGGATGACCAGTACGATTGAAGTGATCTTCCGGTCAACTTTCCATCCAGTCGACGTGCAAAAAACACAATGGAATCACGCGATGCAAGCTGCTGGTGTTCTTGCCCATGAGGAAAGCAAGAAGAGTGACAACGTTTCAGTTCAGAATTGACTGTTTCCATCATGGGAGCTAATTACCCAAAAAAATCCCTGGGAACAATGAAACAAAAAAAGAGAGATCTCGGTAACGAAAACTATAGGGGGCTGTATTAGCGAGCATATGGTGTGGGGGCGAGTCAATAGTCAATTATTAGGGAGAGCAAGCCAAGCCTACCATCTATGGGGATTTTCCAGACACTGCCGGCTATTGTTATTGCCCTACGAGCAAGAGAGGGGCTATCTGAAGTCCAAACACCGCCCAAAGATCCGAAGGAAGGTTCTTTCTTGCAGCAAGAAGTGAGTTGCCGTTTGTGCACCTGTCCCCAATGGAAGAATGAGTGATCCGTTCCCCTGCAGATCATGGCCTTACCACTCGGTCCCCGATGGCCAACAGGGGATTCGGTATAGCAACTCACGTTCGTTTGCGCTGCGCGTTCCCACTGGACTGGACACGTGTTCCTTTTAGGAATGTTCCGCCTGAGCTGAGGCTTTCTGATCAGTTCGCTAGGGAAGGTGGATCAGAGAATACATCTCCAGTTCCAGTAGTCGACTTAGTCAACTCCTTCGAAGGAGTTCGTTCTCCTTTAAAAATCAGTCTGATGGTCAATCAATATAAAGGGAGGGAGAGCGTCATACCTGAAATGGAGAAATAAGGGCTGAGCCCTACTTAGTTAACGCCAAGTGAGAACCAAGTTGAACTAAGAACAGATTGGGTGAGAAGGAAGCGAGCTAGAACCATCATAAGTCGGGACAGCAGCCGACGCAACGAATCCGGCCGCAGATTATTCAATTGGACCCCTTCCATAACTAGTTACAGAGCCATAAATGAAAGTTTATTGCATCGAGCCCCAGGACATTAACATTCAGGATCTATAATCTGGATAGGCTAGATAGGGAAAAAAACCCATAGATTTCGTCTACTATTATTAGTATGGTGTCCATGCTCCGTTTGACCCGAATGAGATTGGTCTTCATCCAAAATGGAAAGACTAAAAAAAGAAAGAATAAAATTTTAAATAAAAGGATTTGGCAACCAAGGTCGTAATTTCGCCAGAAGACGGGTACGACTTATAGTTTGTAAACTCGGAATCCAATTAACATATAACAACATTTTGACAGAACCCATATTTCGGATTTCTTGGAAGAAAGATCTCTTCTGCATGTCCATGGAGTTTTGAAAAATCCAAACATCTCAAAGATAGATAAAGAGGTAGGAGTTTGTCGAACGAACCACACTCCTTCGTATACGTCCCCAGCAATGGGTTCGATGTTGTAGCATCGTCCTTTGTTCTTCGCGCAGATTTTCGCTAGGTCCAAAAGCTTCCGTCAAAGCGAAAGATCTGATCAAACAGAAACGCATATTGAGCGCAGCTGATATGCGGCTACGGCTAGGCGATCATATCATGCCATATAAGACGTCATATATGGATAGAGAGATCCCCTAGATATACAGATAGAATAGATGTTCATGGATAGACAGACATTCCATTGATTCACGAAATGGCTCGTCGATCCAAATGAATCATTCTTCTGGTCTCTCTCCGCCCCCCGCCCCGAAACTGACCCACGGCACAGCGCCCATTCGCTTCGCGCGCGGGAAGGCAACGAAGTTCAGTTCAAGAGACCGCAGCGGAGTGGAGCAGCCGCGACACGAAGTTCCTTACCTTAGCTGGATCTCGCTGGTGCCACCTAAACGGTAGGTAGGCGGCGGATGTGTGACGTTTGGAGTTGCCGTTCGTGCACCTGTCCCCAATGGAAGAATGAGTGATCCGTTCCCCTGCAAATCATTGCCTTACCAACCAGCGACTTGATTGATTGATTCCCGTTTGCTTTGTTTGTCGAACTATGAACTAACACTTGTAGCTTTTGGTTAGCCTGTAATCATAGGACTGGAAAGGGATAGATAATTCACATAATAACTAAAGAGAGAAGAGTTGATCCTTGACCTAATGAGGCATAAGATTTCTTATTGGAAAGGTACGCTTTTCACTCAAGCTGGAAAGATGACCTTGTCAAAATCTTCCCTTCACTCTCTTCCAGTTTCTTATCTCTTGTTGCATCAAATGCCTGTGAGGATTGTGCGACATTACCTAATTGGTAACACCATATACCTGGTGTCAGGAGTCAACCCTTTAAAGATCCTTGTGACCAAAGCAGGTTCACTGAACGCCCGACTCGCTAAATGGTCGATACTGCTCTCACAGTATGACATAATATTCGTACCACAAAAGGCCGTGAAAGGACAGGCACTGGCAGATTTCTTGGAAGCACATCCTCTACGGGAGAACTCAAAATTGCAAGAAGAATTGCCTAACGAATCAGGCATGAGAGACCGCCTTACGAGAACTAGGGGACAATGAAGCAGAATACAATGCCATCATCATCAGACTGGAAATTGCATAAGAAATGCAGATACAAGCAGTCGGAATATTTAGGGATTCTCAATTGATAATAAATCAGTTGACAACGAAATATGAAATAAGAAAGCCAGAATTACTGGCATATTTTAGAAAGCAAGGAAGCTATTTGAAAGTTTTCGAGACATTTCCATATAACATGTGCCTCGCAGAGAAAATGAAAAGGCAGACGCACTTGCGAGCCTACTAGCAGCCTTAACATGCACTATCAGAAGTCCTCTCCAAGTAACGATTGAAGAAAGAAAATTCTTACGTCTGGCGAAGGCAGACGATTATGTTGATGAGGCTAAGCTTGTCTCTCATTATGAAATAACAATGGAAGACTGGTGACAGCCAATATTCGACTTCTTAAAATATGAAATCTTAACAGAGGATTCCTCCATGAAAGCACAAATAAGGCAAAAGGCAATGAAGTTTGTGTTACTTCATGACACATTATATAAAAAATCGTACAATGAGGTACTATTAAGATGCTTAGATACAGATGAAGGCAAGAACATATTGCGAGAGGCCCACTCAGGAGAATACGGGGCTCATCAGGCAAGCAGAAATCTCAATCATGTACATCGTATGGGATATTATTGGCTGACGATTGTTAAGGCCTCTAATTTATACACTTTCTAAGCCATTACATCACATTATATGCATCGTTTGCATGCTTAAAAGACCCATCTAATACATGTTTTATGAATGTAGGAATGAGAGAGAGACTTCACTCAAGTAATACTTAAAAGACTCACTTAGAAGCCTTTTGTTGATGATCAAAGGTAAGCCAAAGAATGATGAAGAAAGAAGGAGAGAAGAGAGAAGAAGAAAGAAAGAAAAAAAAAAAAAAAAAGGAAAAGAAAAGGCTAGATCGGTTAAGACCGATCAAGACCGGTCGGCCAGGTTGCTGCCCCTCTTTGGAGCTCACTGGAACTAGGTCCAGCTTGGTCCAACTAGTCAAGACCGGTCGGCCAGTGTATTGCTACATGATTCCAGTAGCTTCTCATTAAAGCTCCGATTTTTTTGGCAAAATTATGTGAGTGTTGCACAATTCTGAAAGATTCTGAGGCGGTAGAGCCTCTCTACTATAAAAAAGACACCTAGGTTTCAAAGCTAAGGCATCATAGAAGATCAGGGACTTCATGGGAGGTGAAGAGAATCATCGTAGAGTGTCTACAGCTCTCTAGAATCCAATTTTTCATGTTTTCTAGTTATTTTTCATTATTTCTAGTTAAAGCATGATAATGCTCTGCTAGAACCTCTTAGCTAAGGCTAAGAGGTGAAGCTTGTGGGTAGTTATCATGTTGAATTCCTTTTAATTCAAGTACTTTACTTTAAGTTGGATTTTAAGTTCTAGTTTGAATAAAATTTGTATTTTTGGATGTTTTATGAGAGTTCATGTGCTTCGGACATGGGTTCCTTGCAATTCTCTGAGCTTATCATGTTTGGATTAATTATATTCAAATTGTAGTAATCCTTGAGCGTACCATAGTCCATTGTCATGGTCGTTACTTCGAAGGCTACATATTCGAATTCTACGTGCTTCATTAAAACTAGAATCTGATTCTTCAACTTAAGTGGGGATCGTTTGTATATGAATGCTTTATCTTCCAACTAAAAGAGAGATGGAACTTCAATTCTAGTTGTGTTATGCTTGGATGAATGAATTCACATGGGGGCTACCACAAGTGGATCCTTGAGGCCTTAGTTCTATTTAAATTACAGATTTTACAAGTTACTGTTTTAAATTAGTTTTCGAATTTGAATTCTATAATTGCTGATATTTGAGTTGCTGGAACATTTAGAATTGGTTTACCTAATTCCCTGTGGATCGACCTCGGTCTCACCAAGATTATTACTACATCGCAAGCCTTGTACTTGACGCGAGTGAACAACGATGTTCCAAGATGCTATAGATTTTGCAAAAAGATGTCACAGTGTCAAATCCATGGTGATGTCATTCAAATGGCACCCGAAGAACTTCATTAGACAGTCTCTTCATGGCCATTCACTAGTTGGGGATTGGACGTGATCGGTCCAATTAATTCACCATTTTCACGAGGACAACAGTATATTCTGGCAACTACAGATTGTTTCTCCAAATGGACAGAGGCGGTCGCACTACAAAATGTGAAAGAGAAAGATGTGCAGATTTCATCAGACATGCTATCATTTACAGGCATGGACTACCTCAAAAAATTATCACAAATAATGGTACCCTGTTCAGAAACAAGAGGACAAGCTATGCAAGAAATTCAGCATTAAATACTCTTATTACACATCGTATTATCCGGCGGCAAATGGATTAGCAGAAGCATTCAACAAGACGATCGTCAGAATAATAAAGAAGATGGTAAGCGAAAATAAAAGAGATTAGGATGAAAAATTACAAGAAGCATTATGGGCTTACAAAACGACGCATCGTACAGCTACAAAAGCAATACCATACTCCTCATACTCCTTAGAGTATGGAGTAGAAGTTGTACTCCCAATTGAAATACAAGTCACCTCTTTAAGAGTGGCAAGTGCATTAAGGTATTACAGAAGATGAAAATGCTAAACTCCGACTACAAGAGTTGGATATGCTAGATGAAAGAAGACTTGCCGCACAACAACGCTTACAATCACATCAAACCAAAATATCCGCTTCATTTGATAAGACGGTGAAATACCGATCTTTCAAAAAAGGAGACCTCATAGCAATGTTGAAGAGGCCCATTGTAATGCCACACAAGATAGGGGCAAATTCGAATCTAAATGGATGACCCGTATATTGTCACTGAAGTTTTCTCAAATGGGGCTTACAGAATTGCAAACCACGACGGAAAAGGAATCGGCATCTCAGTCAATGGCCGATATATCAAGAAATATTATCCGTAAAGACAGATGTGGAATATTTTGATTGCCAGAATCCTTGTATATATAAATAAGCATTCTCCCGATCAAAAGGGGGCAGGAAGAATCAAGACAAATGTAGATATCAATGTATTGCTGAAAGAAAATTAAAAAAATCTCATGAAGCATGGTTCTTCATCCATTCAAGGTCTCTAATGAAGCCAATTTGAATAAACAATTTTCAGAGATTATCAAAAAAGTGAAATATACAGACATCTCCTTCCGAAAGATCTGTATTGCCTTCGAATACAGCAACCGTTCCTGAAACAAGCTGCAGAAAGGCAAAGTGATTACATGTATAAAGAAGGGAAGGTCAGAAAGAGAAATGTCAAAATCACAAAAAAGATGATTACTGATAAATGCTCTAGCATGATGAAGCCAAAGCGTTGAGAGCCAATTAAAGATCTCCCCGAACAAGAATTCCTTTATAAGTCAATGAAGACTTTAGGGGCAAATACTTTACAAGCAGCAAAGCGAATTACCCTAAGGACAGAAAATTTTAAAAAAACTCCTACGGGCCAACCTCATGCGTGAGACCTACCACTCCTATTACTACGGTAGCGCCACAAGGAACATGAAAAAGGTGTATAATTTGGTTCCTTGTGTACGGACTTAGTGGTATAGAAGCGAAGAAAAAGAGGGTTGCATTGCACACCGCTGATCACGGCCAACCGTGCATAATTTCCCCCAGGTTTATGGGACCGTTTCTGGCAGTAACGCATAGGAAGGTTGAGATTCTCCCCTATTGTCAGACCGGCGGCCATGAATTTGGTACCTAAGGTAGCTATGAGAGCAGAAGTGGCCAACCAAAAGCATAAAACCTCTGAGTTCACCAGCCCGGTAATGTCATTGGGCCCCTTTAATGGACCGGTGGCATGGTAACTCCCCCGTAGAGGAGTGTCCCTGAGGGCCACTTCCATGGCAAGGATGAGTACCCCATGAGGGTCAACCACGCATGAGACCAACACTCCAAATACTCATGAGCTTAAAATTATGTTTTTATTAGAGGCGCCTACTAACAATACCCTAGGATAGTACCGCCAAAGCGAATAATCTCCGAAATAATACGGAACTATACATATTGCCATGAGCTAAAAAGTTTCATAAAACTTGAAAAGCATAATGAATAAAGGCTAATTACTTTGATAAATACTAACATTCAGTATATGATTATATGCACACCAATAGGATGACTAGTATTCATGCTTGTTCATTGACTTCATATTTCAAAGATTTCTCCATACAAAAGAGTTATCAAAAGTTAAATGCTGCAATACATTCTTGAACTTCCTGGCTCAATCGAGCATGACTTTGTAATAAAACTAATTCAGCATCCACTATCATTCTTTGGTGGTCAGGAACATTGGAGAGCTCCTATTGCAGGGAAGTCATAACAGCTTGCTTCTCATATAGCTCATTTCCTTGAAAATCCAGCAAGCCTTTGTTGGAACGAATGTGAGTCCGTATGACTTTCAAAGCATCTTCCTCCTTTTGTTTTTTAGCAGCAAGAGATGCTATTTGAGCATCAATGGAATTAATTTGCTCAATATGCTTCTGCGCCTGTACCGTCAAAGATTAATGTTTTGTTCGATAGCAAGAAACCAAAGAGGAACGCTTTGTAACTTCATCATCAAGATGAGAAAGTTCTGCTTGCTTACATTCCAATGAAGGATCCGTCTCTATATTCTGACTGCCATCCAAAGAATTGACAGCTTCAGCAAACTTAATAGTAGACCACTCCAAGAAAGATATATCGATTTTCGCCAAGCCAGCAAAAAATTTCAGGAGAGACCAGGATTCTGGTAGATGACCCCATAGGTTGCGGTTCTCTATGGTGGAGGCAATCCCATTTAAACCAATCCTTATTACTTCAATCTTGAAGGGAGGAAGATTTTTTATGGATTCAAAATCTAGAAGAAGATTGAGTGGTGGTCTTTGGGTTGAACTGCTAGGCCTGGAATCTGTATCGTATATGAAAGAATGAGGAATGTGATAAATAAGCAAAAAGCGACAAACATAATAAAAGCAATATATATATATATATATATATATATATATATATATATATATATATATATATATATATATATATATATATATATATATATATATATATATATATATATAGACACACACACACACACACACACACACACACACACACACACACACCCCAAGGGTAGGAGCAAGTCGAGGGTTTTGAATCGACGCTGATGAAGATTCTGCGGTGATGTCTCCTTGAAGATTAATGTTCAGAGTAGGTTCTTCACCCACAGAATTGAAGTCCGTAGAAGGAGGAACTACAAATGTCTCCATGACAGGAATATCTGCCACGGGGGCAGAAGGAGGAATTACTGTTAAAAAAAATGATGATAAGGTTAAGGATGTCCTTTGAGGAGACAAAGAACTATTATTTATCTCAAAAGACGATTTCGCACCTGAATAAGAAGGAGGAATCACTTCCTCTGCTTGAACGGAAGGAATCCCAGCTTCTTTAGAGGAAGATACCTCCGCGATTGTGGATAAATGATCCGATACGTGAGGAGTTCGAAGGAGTTAGCTTATTGTGAAAAGAGGGGATGAAGGATGTTGTTGCTGATAAGCAGGATCAGGGGAATACTGGAATGATTCATATATAGGACCAGACCCTTCAGCAACTAAATCCTAGGGAGTAGATGGGGATTGGCCAGAACAATAAGGATTGTCATTGGTAATCTGCACATCCTCATCGAGCCCTCTATTCACTTCGTCAGAATCCTTAACTAGAGAAGCCTCTTGACCAGTCGAGGATGAAGTGCCTTCATTATCTTCTCCTTTACCAGTAGTTGTAGAACTGCTGGAGTTACTGGTGCTGTGATTTTACTTGTCATCAGAATCACTACTAGTTGATGAAGAAGATGCAGTACCCACTTTCTTCGATTTTCCTCGAATATCAGCATCAGTAGTAACAACCTTCCTCTAAGGGGGAGAGGAGGATATGTGTAAAGAGGTCTACCTAGATACAAGAAAATCTTCAGCATGATGATCAAATTCTTCCAATGGAAAGTTGCCACCCGGAGTATCTGGCACTTCTGAATGTCTTGTTTGACCTGAAGGAGTAACAGGAGATTTTGATTGACCTTGTGCCTCTGAGGCAAGAGTAGGTGGAGGGAGATCCATGAAAGGCTGATTCTCTGGACCAGAAGCAGATGTGCCAGCAGCTGTAGATCCTTCCTTTTGTTTCTTTTTCTAAGCTGGTTAGGCATTCGTCGCCTTGCCACTAGCTATCCATCCTTCTAAGGTACCAAATGACTTAGTCTCTCTTATCAGTTCATCACAAGAGATAAGATGACAATACCTCACTATTGAAGGGGCTCTCTCTGCTTCTTGAGAATATCTGATATGATCAATCTTCAAGTTATTCGGTACTTGTGGCGGAGGCACCCAGATTGGATAGTTGACAGAGTGATTATTACGAACTAAATAATACCAATGTGCCCACCATCTCATCCATGCATAAGAACCATGGACACTACGTCTGAAACCAGGAACTATGAAATGCGCTTGAGTACCAGTAGTTAGGAGCTGCTTCCAAATGAATACCCATTTATAAGGGCCCATGCTATAACTCCTCATCGGTCTCGTCACTGGTTCAGAAGACATAGGCATTTGTCTGATCGAAACCAAATTGCCGAACAAACCTGCTGGGATAATATAGTTCTCTCCTGAACTCATTGCTCTCTCTCAAAGGGAGTGTGCTTGAACGAATAGAGATGAGGAAGCTCTTTTCCATAGAACCATCATCTATAACATCCTTGTCATCAAGCCCTAATGAGATGGGGAAATGGTTGAATATGAAAGCTATAGCCTTGATTTTCTCTATACCCATGGATAGGTCGGCTTGATCATCTTTCGTTGCTAAAAGAACCATAGAGGGAGGTGTTCTAAATGAACATATGATTTGTCGTTGACATTATACACCCAAGGAAAATATACTCCTAGCCATCCTGATAGAAAGTGCCATGGATCATAAGCAGAGGAAACTCCTACTATCGGAGACTTCCAGTGAGTTGCTACATTACCCAAAGCAAGATATAAAGAACAGAGTACTGGTGAAGTACTGGCGAAGCCAATGAGTACTTCTTGCCTTCAGCCATGGCTCCTACAACAACCAAACTTGAAGCACGAATTCTATCAACACACTTAGAACTCGGAAGGAGCACGATGTTTAACCAGAAAGTGAGAAATCCACCCAATTCATAGGCGTTTGAAAACTTGTTAGGGTTCCGAAATTGGCTCCTGGATTTCAATAAATCAGCATTATCACTCTTCGAAAACTTGAAAAAAAAGGAAAAGAACCATAAAAATTAATGAATAATGACAAAGGAACCAATAGAATCAGATGAAAGGAAAAATGAGAGAAAGGAATGTACTTTAGCTCTCATGTAAAATGACCCATCCAATCATTGAAGAGCACTCTGCCAGGGTTCTTGAGTTTGGCGAACTCCTCAAATAGTTCGATAGTGGTTTTGGAGATTGAGGGCTTTGAGTAACAGGATGATAGTAAGCAAACTCTTCATTTGTGGGGAAAAATTCATCATAATAAGCCCCAGAGATCACACCAGCCATCCTGTACAGATCCCATAGTGTTATGCTTACTTCTCCTATGGAAAGGTGGAAGGAATTAGTTGTCAGACACTATAAATTCAAGAAGCCTTTGTATATAGTGTTGTCTTGGCAGAAATAACTGGAAGTGGCTTCTATGATGAAATAGAGACCTGAATCAATCAAGGGCTTGCAGTGCTTCTTGAGGATGGCCAAAGTCCAGTTTTCGTAATGATCTCTGCTGCAATGTCCTTGTTGAAAATATAGTACGAGGGTTATAGCTCGGCATCAAAAATCTCATTGGAGTCATATTGCCAACTTGTTGATAGGAACCATTCTTTACAAGCCATCCTGACAAAATCTGCGATTCCTTGCACACCAGATCAGAGGTTACGAGAATACGAGAAGATACGTCAGTCGGTTCCAGATGAAGCATTGACTGGTTGCGATACAGAGATAAGGCCATCATGGTTAACTCATCTTTGTATGGATTATAAAAGCACATGTTCTGTTAATCAATGGATCGGACCGTAGTCCATGTATTTTGTAAACACAGCTGCTTGTGCTTAGTAATGTCTCTTGAAGTTGCTCATTATTGCTCTGTCTTCTCTTCTTTTGAGGGCAGGAAGGTGGAGGAGTCACTTCACGAACAGGAGACTCTGTTTCATCAGAACGAATCCCTTCTGTTGTTTTGAGCCATGCTTCCCAAGATGATTGCGTCCCTTTTAGAGGAGGATGGTCCACTCTGTATGTAGCAGTGGCATCTTTTATATGAGAAGAAAGACGACTTATCCTCTCCGCGAAATCAAGCTTAGGAGAAGCCAGATGTTTGAAAAGTTTTGGTCGGCTCATGGCAATGTTAGACTTCCTCTTAGGGACAGATGGTTGAAGAGGAATTGATTTTGTGGGAGCTGGACTAGCAGCAATACGGCTCCTTGTCTGTCTTGATGGGGTTAGGGCAGGTGAAGTTTAGCTTCTCGTGTGCTTGGTAGGCGTAGTCGGAGGAGTTTTAGTTTGAGAGCGTTGGGATGATGAGGAACAAGGAAGAGGTATGTATACTATAAAGAAGAAACTTTCAAACTTGGAGAAAAATTCGGCAGAGTTTCGGTACTTGAGAAATTCTGCAACTGAAAGTTGCTTGCTGCGGACCGTGTAAAGCACTCGAGCTTGCCGCGAGTCACGGAAAGGTCAGGAAAGTCGAACAAGACTTCGCCGCAAGAAAAATAAATGAAGAAATAAAGGAATGACTGAGGTATTTATAGGGCGCCTGAGGTGCTTGCCGCGAACCGCGTAAAGCACGGGCACTTGCCGCGGGTCGCGGAAAGCTCTGGAAAATTTCAAATCAAGGTTGTTTCAACTTAGATCTTTAAAAGAGATGGTTTCCTCATATCAAGCTTGAAAGGGGGCAGCTATTGAGGCATGAAAAACTGAAGAAACAAGATAAAGAAAACAATTCAAAAAGATTTGGGAGAAATTATAATGAAAAGAAGAACAAAGTTTAGAAGACATATACTTGTCGCGGGTCGCTGTTGAGCTCTGAATTGTGCATATTCTAACCCCAATTCATCACATATTATACATGGTTTGCATGTTTAAAGACTACTCTAATGCATGATTTGTGATTGTAGGGATGAGATGGAGATTTCACTGATTCAAGACTAAAAAGAGCACCTTATATACATTGAAGATCAAGGAACCAAGTGCAAAAGGATCGAAGAAAGAAGCAAGGGAGAAAGAGAAGGGAAGAAAGAAGAAGTGCAGAAAACTACACTGTCCGACCGGTCTGCAATTCAACAGAGACTCCCCATATGCTGCACAACTCATTGGATCAAGAACGACCGGTCGTCAAACCGGTCGACTGTTGTTGGACTATTTTTAACGTTTTACGACCGATCGTCCGACCGGTCGTCCATGGATTTAGACCAGTCGTCTGCGTAACAGAGCTTGTTCTACAAGCTCTAAAATTTGCTGCGCAAAGCGCTATTTGTGCGGGATTTCTCGAAGGTTCTTCACAATTAGAGTCCGAAACCTATAAAAGGACATCTCCTCTTCATACCTAGGCATGCTAGGACATGGAGAACAATAAGGAGGCTTGGGAGACGGATTCTATTTCAAGTTTTCATAGTTTTTCTTCTAATTTTTATGTTTTCTGAATTTTTAGTTCAAGTATGTTAAAAATGAACTAAAATCTCTTAGCTAGGGGTAAGAGGTGAACCTTTTGATTCATTTTTTATGGATTGATGTAACTAGGTTTCCTTTTTATGCTTTAATTGAAGAATTTGGTTTAATATGAGTTTGAATAAAGTATAAGTTCAGCTTTTGCTTTGATCTCTTAATGACTTCGAGCTCATGTGATTCTTAGTACATCTAAACCTAGTAGCTTACCTTTTTGGCATTGTTTATGCTTGTGTAGTTCATTGATCTATCATCGACTCCGGGCATGATAGACACTTTGATTGCCTTGTGTGCAATGGCACGAATTTCATGTGGGAACTCATTCAAACTAAAGTTCTTATCTTTTGTTATAATCTGAGATAGATATTTATTGATTGATTTTGATTTAATTAGAGTTCTAATCATTGGTCGTAGTCAAGTCTAGTGACGGGATTTGATGAAAGCTATGGTTGAGAACCTCAACTAGATTGGAAAGAGGCTTGGCCTATACAATTGAGTGTGCCCAAGGCTTGAGTATTGTTGTGGGAATAGAATCAATGAACAAGCAACTATTTTAAATAAGTGTTGATTGAACCGCTCTATATTCCGATCGAATAGAGATATGAATTCAATTCCGATTGAGTTATGAGAGACCTAGTTGTGTTGATGCATTAAAAACTGTCAAAAGTGGTTCCTTGGCACTCTAGTGATTTTTAGATTATTATTACCTTACACATTCACTGTTTAAACCCAATTCTCTATTGGTTAGATTTAGTTCTTAATGCGATCTTAATTATAAATTGTTTTAAATAAATTCTAAGAATATCCATACATAAATCTTTGTGGGAACGACACTCAATCTTTCGGAATTATTACTACTTCGCAACCCTATACTTGGGGAGTGAACAATCGCGGAATGGGGTGTCTGTTCTTACCGTAGAAATGGCCGCATTTGCCTATAAATACCCCCCCCCCCCCCCCCCCCCCCCTCCCCAGGGGCCTCATTTGGGACTTAATTCTAAAATCCATAGCTTAAGAGGATTCCGAAGGTACAGGGCGGACATCGAGTTCTCTTCTTCTCGGGTTGAACGCATAAAGTACGGACCCCGAGGATCAAAGATGAACAAGAGGGAGATGCTGCCAGAATAAAGAAGAAGGACGAAGATTTGAAGAATCGGCCAGGAGGATGCTTTCCGCGGACCGCGACAAGCTTCTGAACTTGCCACGGGTCGCGTAAAGCTCCTTAGAAGATAATGATTCTCTTCTTTTGTGAAGGACGTCAAAAGCTTCTGAACTTTTATTTTCCTTCCAATCGTGAAAGAATATTGAAAGCTGAGACTGTGGCATAGATGAATGATGCAGAGAGAGTAATCCAAACTAGAGAGTTTGTTCCTTTGTATAAAAGACCTATCTTTCTCCCTTCGGGTTGAACGTACTTTGTACAATCCCCGTAAGTGGATGATTTGTGTAAATGATTCTTTTGGAGCAGAAGCCCCTTCTCTCTCCCTTCAGGTTGAATGTATTTGATACAATCCCTAGAAGTGGTAGATGTGCTGGGTGATACTATTATGCCATGGAGTTTTATGAAGATTGCAAAGGAACAAAGTCTAGTCTGGTTTATTCGCCTTACTCATGAGCAAAAGAACAGTCTTGAAAGCATTGGCCAATTATTCCCTGTCATCTAGACAGGATGAGAGAAGCCCGAAGCGAAGCTCTGCCAAAATTACTTTCTGAATATACTTCATTTTTGTACAATATACAATATATTTTAGAATCAATGGATGATGTAAATATAGAATGTACAAAGAAATCCGCAAATGAATAAAATGAAGTGATGAATGCTTTTCTATCTCTCTTGTCTAAATATTGGAATATCACTCTTGTTTTCCCCCATAAACACAGAGGCAATTTTGTTGTGTAAACACCCCCAAGTCCAACAAAGCTCATTCAATCCGGTAATCTCCAATGATGCAGGAAATTGTGGGACTACCAGGATCCTTATATTTTGGGAGAATTTTATGTGTGAGGATGGCACTCAATTGCTCATTCGGAAAGGTCGTTTGATGCACATTGTATTTACGTTTGGTTGTGTAAAGGTCTTTTAGGAACTTGGCATGAATCTACTTGATTTCATCAAGCAATGGGAATTGATTTTCACTTGTTTGAAGATTTCTAAAATGTTGTGAGAGTTTGTAAGAGTTTTGGGTGTAACTAACATAAATGGAAATGGTGCAACAAGCTTGTACTCATGTTCCTTTTTCTAGGAGGCTGAGCTAGATCCATTTTCATTCTCAGAACTTGTCAGATCATTAGGCTTGTCGGCTTACATCGGAATGGATTTGTCGATTTGTTTTCCACTTCTAATAGTGGTGATGGATTTTTTCTGCTCCACATGTTGGTTAGAGAGATTAGGGGTGCTTATTTCATTTATTGCTCTAGGGTTCGGCTGAAGTTAGGCTGGAAGGGTCCCTTCCCTAGCGTTCAACCGTCCCTCTTCAACGGAAACTTTGAGTTCTTGGAACATTTGTTGATTAATCTGATTAATCTGTGTTTACCCTTGCATGAACACCTTTAAGGTATCCTCCATACTCATTTGAGGAGGGGCCATGTTTGGCATTGTGTTTTGAATTAATGGCCCCCTTTGAGTGTTGGTAGGATTGGCCGTAAAGCCATTCTTCCAACTGAAATTTGGGTGATTCCTCCAATTAGGATTGTATGTGTTACCCATCGGTCCATTGAAAGGTCGTTGATAACCGTATATGGTGTTTTCTTGCTCGTGTAACACTTCCTTGAATGCAGGAATAGTTGGACAATCTTGTGTGGAGTGTTTATTAGCGACGCAAATTCCACATATGCTTTCAACATTTTCAGTGGATTTAGAAGGTCTACCTTTTCTAAATTCCATGGCCTCAATCTTCCTTATAAGGCTGGCTATCTTTGCATCGACATCCTCATCTTTCCTAAGGATGTATATCCCACCTTTTTCTTTTTGTTGTTGAGGGTGCTTGGGATTACTAGACTTGTCGGTAGTGTCCCATGATTAGGTATTATCAGCCAACATGTCTAAGTAGCTCCACGCATCCTCGGGATCTTTACTCATGAACTCACCATTGCACATCATTTTTATGAATTGGCGCATATTTGAATTCAGCCCATCATAGAAGAAACTTATGATTTGCTAAACTTCGTAGCCATGATGCGGACATGTGAGTAGAAGATCTTTAAACCGTTCCCAACTTTGAAAGAAAGTGTCACCCTCTTTTACCAAAAAATTCATGATCACTCGTCTAAGGGTGGTTGTTTTATGGGCCAGAAAGAACTTTTTCAAGAACTCCCAGGTCATTTCATTCCACGTAGTAATAGACCGTGGCCTTAGAGAGTGAAGTCATGCCTTGGCCTTTTTCTTTCAAAGAAAATGGGAATAGCTTAAGTTTAATTACATCCTCAGTGACATTTGTGTATTGAAGAGTAGCCACCAGCTCATCGAATTCTTTCAAATGTAGATATGGGCTTTCGTAATCTAGTCCATGAAATTTAGGCTAAAGTTGGATTACCCCTGGCTTAAAATCGATTATTCCGGCATTATGGGGAAAGCCATACATGAAGGGGTAGAAGACCTTGCCGGTTGCAAGTAATCGCATAAAGTCCTAACTGGAGGTGCATTTTGCACCTCATTCTCTCCTTGTTCCTCATAAATTTGATTTAGGTTAGGAGGAAGAGTATCGGGAGGATTCCTTAACGGAGTTTGTTGGTTAACAGTCATACTACTCTAACTCACACTCTCAACTGCTTCTAGGTACTTTCAAACTTGTTTATGAACTGAGAAGCCCTCGACTAGACCTCCTTTGATTTAGAGACGGTTTGTGTGGTCACGTTCCCAACGGGACATAAACCACACAAACTTCTCAAATTAAAGGAAATCTGAATTTAAAACTAAATCTGAAAACTAGTGCTAAGTTAGAAGGATGTTACCCGAGTCGATGAACCAAGTTGGGTTGAAATCATGCAAAACAAAGTAAAACAATGTCAGTTAAAAAAAAAAAAAAAAAAAAAAAAAAAAAAAAAAAACTCAAATAGAACTTAAATCCAGAAATTCTAAAAATCCTAATTAGTCCTAAAACTATTAGAACTGAATTAAATTGCACCGTTCCCCGCCAGCGGCGCCAAAAACTTGTTCACTCACCTTAAGTGCAAGGCTGCGATGTAGTAATAATCTCGGTGAGACCGAAGTCGATCCATAGGAAGGGTGATTAACTCAATTCCAATTAGCTTTAAGCTAGTTTAGAAATGTAGGTGAAATTTGAATTCAATGGACAATAGAATTGATGAATGATAAATTCAGAAATGGAAATGCACTAAAGCGTTCAAGGATACACTTATGGTTCTTCTTAATGGGTTTACTCAACTAGGTCCTTTAGTCACTCAGCCGAAATCGAAGTCCTATCTCTATACGGCCGGAATATCAATCAGTTGAATCACAATATAGACTAAGACAGAAGCTTGCTTATTGATTTGGTTCTCATAGTTTTGCTCAAGTATTGGCCACACTCGATCGTATAGGCCAATCATTTTTCCAATCAAGTTAAGTTCATCATCATGGCCTTCATCAAATCTTGTCACTGATCCTGACTAAAACCAATGATTTGAGCTTCATCTAAACCAAAATCAATCTTCAAGGTTTCTGTCTTAGATCAACATGAAATATTAGAACCTTGGCTTGATATAGTTCCCACATTAGGATTGCATTGTAGAAGACATGGCAATTGAAGTATCTATCATGGCCAGAGTCAAAGATAGATCTAAGAATGGTACATGTCTAAACAATGTAAATAAGTTAATAGATTTAAATTCACAAATAATCCCCTGAGCTAAGAGACATCAACAGATTTAAGAAAATCTTAAACTATAACTCCATTCAAATATAAATCAAACAATTGCTCAACATTAAATCTTCAAAATACAACCTAGGTTGAATCAATCCATCAAAAACAAACCAAAAGCTTCCCCTCTTAGCTCTAACTAGGAGGTCTAGCCAATCTAACACATGATTGAGCTAGAAAATACAAGAAAATCTAAAATAAACATAAAAACTACAAAGAAACCTAAGAAAACCGAGTTGGAAAGGCTCCACGTTGAGATCCACTACCTCCAGCATGTCTAGGGCTCTTCTCTCATGCTCAGGACGAGAGTGGAGGAGGCTTTTTATAGAGAAAATTGGAGCACCGCCTCTGTTGCTTGCAAAACGGATTTCGGCGCCCGAGATGGTCATCGGGCGCCTGAAGTGGCACCCGAGCATACCCAAAAATGTCCAACAACATTTTTGTTCTTGGTTTTTGAATTTCGGGTGCTCAGTCCAAGTCCGTTGGGCTCCCGAACATGTCCAAAAAGTGTCCAGTAAGTTTTTGTTCTGTATGTTAGAATTTCGGGCGCCCGATCATGTGACCGTCGGGCGCCCGATCATGTGACCGTCAGGCGCCCGACCATGTCCAGATTTCATCTTTTTGAAGTACAAGGGGAGGTCGGTCGCCCGGTCTGTGTTCGTCGGGCGCCCGACCACCCTATTTCTGCACTTTGTCAAGTTCGCTTAGGTTCCTTTCTTTACTAGCTCTTTCCTCCTTGCTTAGGCATGTTCAAAACTTGATTCCTTGTCATCATAAGTCCTTGAATTTAGTGTTGAATCAAGTGCAATCTCACCCATTATCTGCAAACATAATTACATGCATAAGATGATATCCTTAAGAGTTTAAAACATGGAAATGCATGGTGAAATGGGGTCTAAATATGCATAATTTGATGCTCAATACGAACCCCGGGAATCGAAGAAGAATGACAAGAAAACTCTACCGAAATGGAGAATCGAAGATCAAAGAGAAGAAATTTTGAAGACTGCAGAGCAGAGTGTTTATGTGACCCGGGTAAACATTCTAGCTTTTACGCGGGTCGCATAAAAGCCCTATGGAGTGCAGAATTGTCGTTTTCTTTCTCCTTTTGTTAAGGATGTTGGGAGTGTTTTCACTCCCGTTTCCCTTTCAAAAGTGAGGATTAATAAAGAATCAAGCAAGATCGAAGCTAAAATGTACAAGAATGAGGACAACCTTGGCTCGATAACTTATTTCTCTGTCCTTTGGGCAGAATGAAAGAAGAACATGGCGAAGCTCCGCTGAAATTTCTAACTTCATATTGTACTTGTACATTCTATTCTGCAATCAAGGGATGTATGCATGGAATGAAAAGGAACCATATTGCAATGAATAAAATGATGAATGACTTTTCTTTTGGTGCACTTAATTAGTTATTGGAATACAATTATCTCCCCTATTTACACAAAGGTAATTTTATTGTGTAGACAGGGGGATTGTTAGTTTAAAATAATAGATTTGAAAAATCTTAAAAACTTGGTGTTTTACCTTTGTTCTCTTACTTTCCTTAATGGTGTTTAGTTTAGTCCCACATTGGAAAGTTACTTGGAAAACTAAGCCTTTATATTAAAATCCCTCACTAATCATTTGTATTGGAAAACAAAGGTATGCTAAGGGAGCAACCTTGCATGTATGCGCGCGCCGCGGCCGTGGCGTGTCTTTGATCAAACACTTTTGTTATTCTCTACACATGTTTTGCCCTTTTCTTCATAAGAGGACAAGAGAGTTATTACACACCTACCTAATTAATGTAGATTCACATACACCAGCATGCATTTATTATAGCCGCCGCATTCGCCTCAAGCCCCAACGGTAGCCTAATTTGTCTTTATAAAGGTATTTTCTCTGTTTTGAAAATTCATTCGAAAATCTATCTTCTCCTCTGGTTCTCTATGCAACTCTCTTGTTGGGCAATTCAGTTTGAATTTCTTGAGTTCGTTTGGCTGTGATCAAGAGTACACCAGATCCAAGCCGTCCATCTCGTGGAGGAGAGTTGTTTATCCCAATGGCAGACTTGCTGGGACCCAGTGCATCAAGACCGTCTTCCTGTGGAGGCAAATCTATCTTTAAGACAGCGTCAATAACATGCCTCAGCTCTCCAGATTCTTCTGTTCTTATTTCTGGTTTACGATTTTTATTTCTGCTATATCTCTTTAAATTAGAACCAACAGAGCTCACACATGTGATATTTGAGGAATCGGAAGGCTATGATCGGCCTGACAGATGGCTGAGATATGTCAAGTATGGATCTAATGAGGATCAATGATCGTGATTTGTGGTGTCTGTGTTGTTTAAAAACGCATGAAGAAGAAGGTTTCTAAGATTAGTTCATAAACAGGTGTGGACTCCTAGTCCGGATCTTGTGTTTGCTGCAAACAGAAAATCCCTGTTTTCAGTGTGATGAGGTTGCACTGATGATGTGATGACATGAACCAATCTGGGATTTTCTGTTTGCAGGATCCAGGTTCGTGTACTCCTAGCGTAGCACGGACTCGAACACTTCTGGGACTAGCAACATTTGCCAACAGGTCATTGATGTGATGGGCCACATGTGAATGGAATGGAATGGACCCCAAGCTGGTAAATTTTTTCAGTACAATCTTCTGCTTTTTTGCAATCTTGCATATTACACACTTGCACGATTTGGCAAATTATAAACGTATAATCTGTAGTCCCCTCATCTAGGTGAGATGCACATAGAACGGCTTGGATCTTTTGACCATATCAAATGGGTTCCCAGGCAATCATGGGTGGGCGTCCACTCTCAACATTTCCCCGTGGCGTGGCTACCTAAGTCATTGATTGGGCCTGATTTTGATTTTGGGGCTCATGGCCATCTAAGTCATCTGATGACCAGGATGTATGTCCAAGACATCACAAGCCCCTCAACTAACCATAAGCTCAGGTAAGGTTGACCTTCCAAGGAACATTTTCCTAATTCATTTACTACATCTATTATTACCTTGTGACATTTAGAGCGGTACATGAATCAAGCCAGCTTGAAAAGCTCACTCGGCTTGGCTCCGCTCGAAAAAGCATGGTTCGGCTCAATTCATAGGGTAGAACAAGTCAAGCCAAGCCAAGCCTATTTTTGGAGTTCGTTCAAAATTTGAGCCACACTCAAGCTTGCCCGAGCTTGATTCAGCTTGGTTCAAAACCAAGCTTACCCAGTCGATAAGTGCTCTCATTTTACCCGCAGCCCGCTCAGCACCCCCACGCCCTTCCTTGCCGACCATCCGACAAAACCTCTCTCTCAGACTCTCACTCTCCTCTCTCTCAGACTCTCACTCTCCCCTAGCAGCCAGCTCCCATCCAGCTAGCCCTGCGACCCCTCGCCCCGGATCTCTCTCTCTCACACAGATTCTCCCTCCCTCTCTCTCTCAAAAGCTCAGATTTAGACTCGGAAGCTCAAGCTCGAATTGGCTCGAAAGCTCATCCAAATCAAGCCAAGCTGTCTAGTTGGGTTCGATGACAAGCCAAGCCGAGCTCGAGCCTAACCACTTCGCTGGTTGAGCCGAGCTGAGTTGGGCCAAGCTCGATTCGATTCTGCTCGTGGACAGCATTAGTGACATTGCAGGTTGGCTAGGGCCAAGGCCAAACCAGGTAAACAGTTCACATTTTCAGGCCAGAGCCTGACCTATGTTTGGCATGGAAAACAGTGGAAGCAGAACAAAATTCGTGATGCTACAGCCAAATGTGGATCAGACAAACAATGCCGAAACAGTGAAACAAAAAAAAAAAAACCTCCATGATTCACAGTTTAACCACTGATGGAAAAGCTACATTTACCCCTCAGATCCAATAGCATAAGATAGTGGCTAGAGAGATCATCTACAGTTGAGAATCTGAGATTGCATAGGGGAAAGGAATCATGTATGGAGGACTATCTTTTTCCTTTTTAAGTTTGATGAAAAGAAACTTGATCCTTTCATGTGGTAAAAAGAAAGTTGTACAAAGAATCCTCCTGCAGAAGGAAATTCCCTATAGTTAAAAGGAAAGAGAATAACAGGTATAGCTCCCATTAAAAAAGCTTCTCTTTAAAAGAGTGCCACTTGTACATGTGTGGCCCACCCACTAGGATCATCTAAGTGGGAAATAATGTGGCCCAAATCCAACAACCTGAAACTCGTGAGCCTGGTCAATGCACCACCAGTTAAAAAAAAAAAAAATGTTTTACAAGCGTTCTCTCTCGAAGGTCAAAACTCCAAAAAAGTTCAGCTCGATTGTATTGGTTGGGGACCACATCGAACCACAGTTTCAGGCTCACTCAAATAAAACATCTATTTATAACAAAACTGAGCATACAAGCTGCCTTACAAAAGTAGCTGAATACATGATCACTGATGAAACAGTTTTCACCTTGCCTTCGTTGTCGCGTTCCTTTTAAGCCCATAAAATCTACAGGTAGCTATATTTTTCCTTACATGAAAATAAAGCAGAACAAACAATATAACACGATACCCAACTGCCATTAGAAACAAGACCAGTAAATTTCCCCACTTTGCATTTCTACCGAGAGATATATTGTAAAATGCATGGAGGGCCTGCACACCTGAAATGGCCCTTACCTGCCCGACTGCATATGAAGTTCCAATGTACTCATTTTCTAGTAGTCCCTGAAAATATGAAACATAGATAATGGTTTATCAGGGAAAAAAAAAAAAACAAAAAACAAAACTTTAGGATAGGATGGGAAGCAGTACCATGCAACAAAAAGCTACATACTTCTTTAATCATCATTATCAGCATTGCATTTGTTGCTTAAAATACAAATGCACACACCCACCACACATCGGCATGCATGTACCTCAAACTAAACCATGTAAACCATGGGGCTCCACCATGTGGGTGGGATTTAATCCAAAAATCACATTTACTGGACAATCTCAACAGTCGGCAGTGCTAAGAAGACACGCGAACCCCACCGGTGGTTGGGTGTATCGTGTGACTAACCGCGTGGGTGCATTGCCCAGCTAACAGGGTGGGTGCGTTGCATGACTAACAAAAAAAAGGGGCATTTGCTTGCTCCATTGGGTACATTGACTACTCTTTCTAAATGTCCTTTTGATAGTCACCAGCAGATGGTTATGATGATAGACTCGGTGTGATCTTTTAGTTAGGACCTATCACCGTTACGGACTTGGCGGTTTGGATCGAGTTACATGCACACCACCAACCAGAGTGATCATGGTAATGACAGCGCCATGCTCTGGTAACGGTAGGAAGGTTCCTCATGCATGAAAGTCTCGTGTAATATGGGTTATGCATCACATATTACTGTAATATGATCATATATCTATAATCAGTATTAGCAGGAAAGGTGAGGAAATTGCTTGCCTGGATGGAATAAGTATGGAAAGCAATATAAGACATCGGATACTTCCACACAGGTGCAGGCAAATCATTTCGTATTCTGAAATAGCCAGCTGCAAGCATCATAACAACCTGAGAATAACAGGGAAATATGATTGTCAGAATTGAATTTCTTCGACCTACATAGACTTACTCATCCAGTATAGAGTAGTTATTAGTTAATTCTCCAGAAGCCTATAGATGAGTGACTATCTTTTCCAACTCAGAATACAAAGTAAACAATCAGCTCTGGTATTTTCAACCCAGCATGCCAATAAAGTATCGGAGTGAAGGGCCCGATCAGTTACTATCAAAGTTGGGTTCAGATAGAACTATTTGTCCAAGAGTGTCTGAACAGGTTTGTTTGAATGGATTATTTTGTTTTATTATCCACAACACTATATTTGAGCAAGCATATGTGGCTCTTATACACATTAGGCACATTGGCACATGTGGACACATGCTGCGCATTTGTAGATTAATAATAATATGTGGCACATATGAGTTACTTGAAGATACATGGTAACATATGTCAATCACTTGAACATGCATGCACAGTGACACGTGGCATGGGACACGTGTATGTACATATGGGTCTGACACATGTGGCACATGTATGATGGTTGAAGATAAATGGTCTCACTTATGGTACGTTCATACATGCGGCTTACATGGCAAATGTGGCACATGTGCCACGCATGTGTATGGAAAATGGGCTAAAACTAACTTTGTGTCTGGATTGCCCAATCCACAATAACGGTTAGTTTTTCAGAAAAGCTTGTCTTTGGTTTCATTGAAATTAGTGCCATATCTGAATAATTGATTCTGACAACCCATGGACGTGCTGTGTCCGAACAAGGCTGTCCAATGAAACTTTTTCAGTATAACCAAACTGCCCCAAAATTCGTAGTAAGAGTATGGACATACATGTAGAGATGACAACGTCAAGATGCTCTGGAAAAGCTTTAGCCAAACAGAAGCAACAACCAGCATGAGTCCTTCATTAACCAATAGGCACATGAAAAAGTTCAACACAAAATACATCAACAAGCTAAACTCATCCCTCATCCCGACCAGGAAGTAGAAGATCAGACTTGAGGATATGGAGATGAGGAATAGGAACGGGATGCTGGCAAGAAGGTGCCCGAGTATGAACGGTAACACTCCCGAATGCTGGTTTGACTCTTCATGGATATGTATCTGCAAGACAGAAAACAAAAGATTTAAGGATTAGCTTTTACAAGAAAAGTTCAAGACCAATGATCACAAGTTCCCATTTCCAACTCTCTTAGATAAAAGAAAATCAAATTTCAAATCATTTGTCATATTGTTCAAATTAATGTTGGAAGTTATGGCTTAAGTTTGATGTTGGCTGCCAACCTGACGCAACACTCCTTTATCTGGGTAGGTGACTAGCAATGAGAGCATAAAACTCCCACAAGGCCAATGTAATAAAATATTACATAGGTTGATTACAATCAAGCGTTATCTAAATAGTCTATCACATAGGTTGATTGCAATCAACAAGTTCAAAAATGTGGAGATGTGCCTCTTGAGATGGAGATTTGCCTCCAGAGTAATACATGTAATGCCCCAGATTTTTCTGTACTAGCTTAAGTTCATCATATTGCATGTTATGTGTGTTTCCTTTGATTAACGTGAATTTTAACTTTTTTTGTGAATAACTTTTTATCCGTGATGAATAAGATATGGGTTCTTTTGTAAGAATTGCCTAGAAACATGCCTAGAATCACGTAGAAGCATTAGATTTTGTAAAACACATAGATCTGACATATGTATTAAAACGCCCTTAAACTAGACCCTTGATTCTAGATCTTGTAGTTCCCATGATATGATCGTTGTGAAATTTTATACCGTGCCTATCTAACATAAATTAGCCGTACACGGTCGAATTTCAACCTTTAAATCATAGTAGAAGTAGCCCAATTATCAAATCAGCTCCTTAACCCTTGATTTTGGTAGCCATTGTGAGAGAAAACTTGACCATCACCCTAGTCTTATTCTTCAATTAATGAACGTCTTAGATCTCAAAGATCTTGGTCAAATTCAAAGGATTAGTCATCCAAAGGTGATTATTGCGCAATTAAGAAACTACCACCAAATTCACCTTAAATTCTAATTAAATTTCTAATTAATTATATTTGAGTTAATTTCAGCTACATAGGCCCTAAGTTACCTATGTTCCTACCATCCAATCATGATGGAATTTTGAGTGATGGAAGATCTAGTGAGACTACAAGTTTTAGTGAAGAAAGTGGACTCAATTAATGTACCATGACCGTCCATCAAGTCATTTTCAAAATCGGCTAATCTAGGTTGTAGATCGCCAAGAAAGTTACATATCCCAACTCTACTCTCCGACTTAGACAAGGTTATACACGTCCACACCCTTATAACTAGGAGTGGCGCACACCCCTCTCCCAATTCCTATTGCACACGCCCAACCTCCAACCCCTTGCACGTTTTATATATATATATATATATATATATATATATATATATATATATATATATATATATATATATATAGAGAGAGAGAGAGAGAGAGAGAGAGAGAGAGGACGTCCACCCTTCTCATTCTTCTTCTTCCATCTTCTTTATTCTACACGTGTAGCCGTTCCAACCATTCCCCGTGGCCGTCGTGGTTCGTGTAGAAGCCTTCTCCGTCAATTCTAACCTAGGGTTTTCATCATAGGCTAAGGTGAGGAATCCATTTAGGCTTAAACACAATTATAACTAGGTTTTCCTAAAATTTTACACATAGTTTTTACTAATTGTTTGTTGCTTGTTTTAATTCATAAAACCCTTGTTTATTTTCTGTTTAATGGTGATTTATTACTGTAAATTTGATGATGATGGATTGATTTCATGTGTGATGGGGACATCACATTGTCTAAGTATCGAGTCTATCACAGGAGGAGACCCACCTAGGCCCAGGCCCCCATGTCCCTTTATTTGGATGATTATTATATGGGGCCCGATGGGCCACACTGAAGACCCCACGTGCATTACGTGCATCATGAGGACCCGACATTGGGAAGATGTACGTGGGTTGCTTATTGGAGTCCTATCAACCCTTGGATTGTGATCAAAGGACCATCCCACTGTTGGATGAGCCCTATGGCACAATCTGACCATTGATCGAGGGCCATCATGGCCACATTATCTAGGATTTGGATATTCTTTCGTACTGTCAGATTTGGATTATTTAGATTTGCATATTTTATGTGTTTTGGACATTAAATTAGATTTTAGTTGGATTTTACATTGTTTCAGGAGGTATTTATGAAATACCACCCAAGTAGGGACTTAATTGTACTTTTCAATTTTTTAGAATATAAGGGGGGGGGGGGGGGGGGGGGGGGGGGCGGTGCATCCAAACGTTAATGCCCATATTTTGAGGGGAAGAAAAGAGAGAAGCTCCTACTTCTTCCTCCTTGCTTGCATGTGATTTGTAGGTGCTGATTTCATGTTCTCAAGGGATTGAAGAGGGGTGCGACGCCTCGATAGTGATCCTCGCCTATCAACTTTCCTCTCCTTCAAAGGTATTTTACCATCTCTCTCTTTCTTCATCCAAAACCTAAAATCCCCTATTCCTTCTTCCATTTTTCTTCTTTTTTCTTTCTTCCTCCAACCTAAAGCCCCAAACCTATTTCATCATTTTCCCAAAACCCTTAACCCTAATTTCCATAAACCTAGCCCTAATCCTTTTCCCAAAACCCTTACCCTAATTTCCATAAACCTAGCCCTAATTGTTCAATTATTGATTCCTCTAGCTCATATTGTGTTCTAAGTATGAAATCAAGAATCTACATAATTATTGGAATTAACCTATGCTAGAACGGGATTCCCACGTCTCGTAGGGGCCGCTCTTTCTTTATTTTCTAGTAAACGTGCTTGCAGGGTGTTACTTTTGGTTGAATCTGAATAGTTCAAATCTCAATTTTCTGTTTCTATGGTGGATACTTGAATTTATACTTAATTTAGTTGTGTGAATTTGAACTTTTGATCTCTTAAATAAATCGATGTCATTAAGCATTCATCATGCATCAATTTTTTGTATTAGAGCCTAGGTCTAGTGTAGGATCGGTTTTTGTCGAAATTCCTAACCCATCGTAGAACATATTGGCAATGTTGTCAAAAGCGATCTCATAATCGCATAGTGCCATCCATATGGCATATGCGATGGTCGCATATGCCATATGGATATTATGCCATCGCTTATTGCATAAAGCGATTGCATATGCCATCGCATACTTTTCATTTTTTTTATTTTTTTATTTTTTATTTTTTTCAAAAAAAAAAAAAAAACAAATTTGTGCGATCGCATAAGCGATTAGGCATAAGTGATCGCACAGGATCCCTTATGCCATTTGACAACATTGTATATTGGTCACATATAGCTTGATGAATTTTTCTCTTATGGCTTGCTGAATTCTCTGTTTAGGTATTTTAAAATCCTATATCGCTGGAATTTTCTAAATTTAGTGATTCTTAAGACACCTAGTTGCTGGATTTTCAGTTTTGGCTGGATTTTCAGTTTTGGCCTTGTTTGAAATACTTAAGAGTCGTCATACGTGGATCCAGTGTTGTTATGTGCAACCGCACATTCGCATATGCGCATACTGCCTGGGAAATCGCATATGCCGTGTGTGAGACAAGATACGATGTACGCGATCGCATATTGGCACAATGGATAAAAAATCTGACCGTTTGGACTTTAATTTTTTTTTTTTTCAAAAACAAGCCTTTTTTTCTATAAAAAGGCATTCATACCCCCTCTATTTGCATTCTACATTCACATAAACTCTCTCTACTCTCAATCTCTCTCATACACTTTTAAAGTCTCAAATCTCTCATTCTCCTCCATTTCAACTCTTGAGTCTCAAGCTCCCCAATTCTCCAAGGCTCAAGCAAGCTCCAACTTCTTTCAAGTTTCAACTTTCAATCAAGATTCAAGAAAGTAGAAGCAAAAACAAGAATACAAATTACAATTACAACAAATTCCAAGTCAAGTCTCTCATTTCATTTCATTTTCTAGTTTCTAAGTTCTAACTTTCTACATCTATCTAATAATTCTCATTCATTTCATCATTTCCTAATTCCTACATTCTCTAGTTACATTTTAGATTCTACATTTAGTTACATGACATAATTATTAATTAACATTATATATTCTCTACATTTCAATTTCTAAGTTACACATAACATTCCAATTTCCAAGTCAAGTCTCTCATTCATTTTATTTCTTATATATTATTCATTCTCTAGTTAGTAGTTAGTAGTTACATACATAATAAGTAGCAAATACATACTAAATAACATTCATTGAATTTCATTCATACATACTCTCTCATCAATTCATTCCCATTTGTCATACTCTCTCTCTCTCTCTCTCTCTCTCTCTCTCTCTCTCTCTCTCATAGATACTCTCTTTAGTTTACTTTAGCCTTTAGTTTTTACTTACAAGTTACTAACAAGAAGAATACTTACACTGTCTTCTTTCCAATCCTCCTCTTTGAAACCCAAGTCGAATGACCCGCGTTGGAAGGATGGACAATATCGTAGTACTACGGATAAAACTCACATAGTATGTGAGTTATGTAGGTATGTGGGTTCCGGTGGTATTCATCGGCACAAGCAACACCTTGCACATACACCGGGGTCAAATGCAAGAGCATACGACAAAATTATTCCAGAAATCCAAAGGGAGATCATGGAGTATATGGATAAACAATCGAGAAAGAGATGCGATTGTGCCCTACGTCAAGAAGAATATATGGAACAAGATGCATATGAAGATATAAACGTAGATGAAGCTAGCCCTACCCCTACCCCCTGGTACCCCCCCTACATCGATAGGCCAATCTAGACCACACCACCAACCTCAAAAAGAGCTTGTGGGCATGGGCACATGGATAGATGGTGTAGACCACACCCCAAGGATGTGGTAGACCAAAATGGTAAGAGCAAAGGGCCGACTCAAACAACTTTAGAAAACCCATATAAACAAAAAGATAGGAAAACTACTATTCAATATAGTGCTAAGTGGTTTTACCAAACCGGTGTTGCTTCAACGCAGGTAAAATCGAGAAGTTTCAAAGTTATGGTTGAGGCAATAGGTCAATTTGAACTTGTGCTTAAACCTCCTTCATATCATGAAATGAGGGAGACGTGCCTCAAAGCCGAAGTTGAGCATACACGATCATTTATAGCCAAATATAAGGAATCATGGAAAACTTATGGGTGTTCACTCATGGCTGATGGATGGACCGATAGATCTGGTCGGTCTCTCATTAACTTTCTAGTGAATTGTCCAATTGGGACAATATTCTTGAAGTTCGTAGATGCATTGGGTCATTCTCATACTGCAAACTACTTATTTGAATTACTAGATAATGTACTTGAGGAAATAGGTAAGGAATACGTTGTCCAGGTAATTACAAACAACGTAGCCTCATATGTAGCCGGCGGTCATCTACTTATGGAAAAGAGGCGTCGTTTATTTTGAACTCCTTATGCGGCCCATTGTATTGATCTGATGTTAGAAGATGTACGTAGGTTATTTTTACAAATGATTGCAAAGGCAAAAAGAATCACGATCTTTATGTACAAACACGCCATTCTTCTCAGTTGAATGAGAAAACACATTGGGGGCAACTTGCTACGTCCGACAGTCACCCATTTCGCTACAGCCTTCTTAACACTACAAATATTAAATGCAAAAATAAATCAGAACTTAGAAGCTTTGTAGTGTCAGCCGATTTTACAAGTGAGCCTTGGTCAAAGAAGGTTGAAGGGAAACAGGTTCAACCAATAATCCTTTCACAAAAATTTTGGACACAAGTGGTAAAGGCGCTAAAAGCATCTGAGCCCTTAGTCACTGTGTTGCAACTAGTGGACGAGGATAAGAAGCCGGCAATGAGTTATATTTATGATGTGATGGAGATAGCGAAAGTTAAGATCATTGTCCATTTTAATTATAGAGAGCGTGATTACAAGCCCATTATAGATATTATAGATAAAAGATGAGGCAACCAAATGTCATCTCCATTGTATTCGGCTGCCTACATCCTTAACCCGGCCTGTTTATTCTCCTCCCAATCCAGTTGCATCACTTGAAGTACATATGGCTGGATTTATTGATGTGTTGGAAAGAATGGTTCCAGATAGAGAAGAACAGGACAGGATGTCAGCTCTACTAGACTTTTATATAAAGAGCGATGGTATATTCTCAAGGGAGATCGTCATCAAGCATCGGACAATGAAAATGCCCAATAAGTAGCATGAAAATGTCTTTTACAAGTAGTTTTTTACAATCTAATAATCAATGAAGTAAAGTCTAACCTACTTAAACTATTTTTCTCAGCCAACTAGTGGGCTTCCTATGGAGTGGACCCGAACAGGAAGGATCTAGCTTTAAAGAAGCTGGCCATGAGGATTCTTGGACGCACATGTTCTGCAAGCGGTTGCGAGCGCAACTGGAGCACGTTCGAAGTGGTAAGTTTGGAAAAAATGAAAATGTTAATGTGTTAATGTTAGTAACTTAGTATGTTATAAACTTACAGTTTGGGATAATTGTAAAACTAATGCCAAATGCACTTTCTTTCATGCAGATTCACACCAAGAAAAGAAATCGCCTTGAGCAAAAGAGCTCAACGACTTGGTCTTTGTCCAATACAATCAGAAATTACGAGAACGATTCCATACTAGGAAAGAAAAGCCTGGTTTCTATGACCCTATCTGCTTGGATGAGCTAGAGGCAGAAAACGAGTGGCTCATAGAGACAGAGGAGCCGGTCTTTGCTAGAAAGGACTTGACATGTGCGCAAGTTGTAAATGCCGCATACAGATCGACGCCTGGAGAAACTACTGCTTGAAGACGAAGGAGAGGAAGGGGGCGAGTAGTAGCAGTCAGCCCATAGTAGAAGAGATTGAGGAGATAGAAGGAGGAGATGATGATCAAGTTGAAGAACCAGCGTTGAATGTTGATGAAGTATTAGTATGTACAGATGATGAAGAAACAGAAGAAGAAGAAGTGTATGTGGAAAAAGGAGATGACTCGGATGACGACGATGATTGCGATGGTGATGGTGATCAATTGCCACAATGGCAAATAGATCAATGTCTTTAGTCTTTAGTTTATTATTATTCTAATAACTATTAAGTATAATTACTTATTAACTTATTATCTATTAACTTAGGAGTTAGGAAAGTTCCCACTATTTTCTTATATTTTTTTCATTTTTTCTATTTTTTTCTCTATTTTTATGATTTAAAAAAAATCGAAAAAAAAAATTTTAATATATGCGATCGCATATGCATGATCGCATATGCGATTCAACAACATTGGGTGGATCGTATTATTGTGTCTGGGCCTAGAAGTCTAGTATTTTCATCTTGCATCTAGAGTTTAGGTTTTTCGTCTTATTGTGTCTAGGGTTAGCACATCTATTGCATATAGAGTCTCGAATCCATATTGTTACATCTAGGTTACCCGTATCTCTCTTTTCATTATCATTGCACTTAGAGTTTAGTTGTTGAGTCTCCCCGTAATGAATGGAGTATAGGAGCTCAAGATACTCAGGGTTGTTCAGTGTTGTCAAGACCCAATGGAAAGCCGAACTCCAATGATTTGGCATATTTTAGTGGTCACATGGACCCACATACATTCCTTGATTGGCTTGAAGACTTGGAATATTATCTTGACTCGTATGATATGTCGGAAAATCATCGAGTGAGGTTCGTCGAGTGAGGTTCGCCAAGTTGAAGTTGGTAGGCCCAAGCCAGGTTGTCCTGGACAAATTTGGAGCGAAGAATTGGGCGGAGAGATGAAGCTTCGATCTCATAGCGGGACAAGATGAAAGAGCGTTTGAAAGAAAAATATCTTCCCATCTCTTACCGTCAAAAGCCCTTAGCTTAGAAAAGAGTCATCCCACCTTCCCGTCCAAAAAGAGAACCCATATGGCCATCTTCTTGTAAAGTAGTTCAATCAGTCACTAAGGGAATCTCGGCTTATGAGCAACTTGAACGTATTTAACACCAATTATATTTCCATGGGAGCGAGATGTCTTAGTGAATGGCAAGTTGGAAAGGTCTAGACAGGTTGTTTATGAAGAGGAAGAGTAAGTGCCTGAAATTGATAGTGATGGCGAAGAAGAAATTGTGACATCACTAACCGTTGTTGGGTATGAAGGAGTGGGTGCTAGTGATGAAAAGGTCGAAGAAATTGAGGCTACACTACTTCCAGTTGTCATGTGTGATCTGAATGATGTGGATTCTCAATCTAAGTCTCTTACCATAATGAACATGAACGAGTTTGAAAAAGAGACTAGTGTGGATTCAATGGTGGAGACGCACATGACTAGTGATGTTATTCCTGAGGCTAGCATAGAGTTGTTGTCCGAAGTGATTGCAGACTTGGAAAGACTAGTGATATTGGAAATGACTTGTGATATCCTACCAGATGACTTACCAAATGAACTTCCACCCAAGCGGGACTTTCAACACGCAATCGATCTTTTCCTTGAGTCGACTCTATCAAGCTTTCCCCTCTACCAAGTAAACCCCGCGGAGCATGCAGAAATGCAGAGGCAATTTGATAAGCTTCTTAGAGAAGAGTTCACTCAGGAGAGTTTGAGTTTGAGTTTTATTCCGTGTATCGTGCTCACCCTTTTCACTTTCAAGAACGATGGCATGTGGTGCGTTTGGGCACATTCTGGCCATCCACAACGTCTCAGTCAAGTGTCAATTCACTTTGCGACGTATTCACGTCATGGTGGATGTGATGGTCAAAGCTCCTATCCCGCACCTTGATAACATGTTGAATATAATGGCCACTGCCAAGATCTTCTCGAGTCTTGAAATCAAGAGTGAGTATTCTCAAGTATTGGGATACTTGGACATTATCCTTGTTTATAACACTTACAAGGAACAATACCTCTATCAGTTAGAGCAGGTCTGTGGGATACTAAAGAATGAGAAATTATGGGCCACTCACAAGAAGTGTTCTTTCACTATAATCTCCCAAGTTTTAGCTAATAGAGTTGTCTATTTTGAGTTCATTGCTTCACCAAAGCGTCCTATAGATCTCATCCCATGCCCATCTCACATAGGCCATCTGAGTCAGCATCTGCATTTGCATAGTATAGCATATCCATGATTAATGCGTTGAGATGAAAAGAAGGATTAATACTATTAACGAAAAGTATAAAATTCATGCTGAGTTTCACCGTAGGTATAGGGAATTTCAAGTGGGTGACTACGTCATGATTCACATACGACCAGAGCGGTTTCCTCACAGAATCGATAAAAAGTTACATGCCCGTAGTGCAGGTCCCTTGCAAAGAGTGAGTACTAATGCATGTGGTAGATATTCCTTCTAACATGGGCATTAGTTCCACATTCAACGTAGAGGACCTAGTTTCTTGTGATGGTCCTATGACTACACCCACTAGCCCTCTTGCAGACCCCCATTGATGCAGGCAATGATCAAAATATCGATATCGCGCAATGTATCGCACCCTTGGGATACAGATACGTATCGGTTATCGCACGGGATATATCGTTTGTATCGCATAATTTATCGCACTTTTTGGGAAACATGGGGATACATTGGGGAAATGGTTGAATTTTTCAATGAAACTTCAGGCATTGTTAAAAATGACCTTAATACACACTTTTAATTCATAACATCTAAAAAAAAAGTGCACAAAATAGGTTTCCTGTGTATAAAGTCCTAAGCTATGCGATGTCTGATTGAAGGCAACCATATTCAAATATGATGTTTAACTTTATAAATGTATCAAGACATGTATGAAAACACAACCAATGCATTCAAAGGAGATATCCATAGTAGAAATTTACAAAAAAAAAAAAAAAAAAAACACCTATTAATGATGTGACTGGCTATGACCTAGACCCACATAGAGTTACGGGGTGGCTCGTAATCATCATCTCTATCTCGACGTGGCTGGGAAGAATACTGCTCCTCCACAAATCGACAATATTGTACCCAAGTCATAGTAGAATGATACCAATTAAGATATTCCCTAACATAACGTTGGTACTCATCCTCTTCGAACTGAACTAATACGCCCATCCGTGGGTACTGTATAATAGCCACAGTCTGTGGCTGATATGGATCTGGGATGGGCATAGATGGAGTTACTGGGTATACATACTGCCCTCCATATTCATATTGCTGCCCATATACCTGCCCATATGCGGACGTGAGGTCCTGACCGTAGTCGAAAAATGATGATCCGTAACTACTGGAATCGCTCCCCGCATATCCACCAGCTTCATATGCATATCCATGTTGCGGCACAGAACTCGAGCTACTCTCTTGTGTATGTGATCCATATCCATGTTGTGGCTTGTAACTCGAGCTTCCTTCCCTCGTCCGCGAATTGGAACTAGAGCCACCTCACTTCCCACGAACGCTTGTGTCCCTCATGCATTTTGCCAGTAACTCCTCCTCAAAATCAGAAAGCTTTTGTGTTTGTTTTTTCTTCAGTAGCCTTTGGTGCTCGTATGTCTTATTGTAGATAAGACGGGGACGTGATCCTCCCGGACGAGAACCGTGGTCAGGGTCCTGTGTGGCATGATCAAAATCTCCCTCCCCAGTGAAAGGGCTCGGAGGCCTCTGAGGTTGGCTCCCACCCTCATCGTCACCATCCTCGTCTCCATCATCATCATCATCGCTACTACTGCTAGAGTCACCATCACCCTTACCGTTGTCATCAGACTCATTACCATCATTGAATCCACCTGCCGCATTACTCTGTCTCAGTGTCGGACAATGTTTCTCCACCACGTGTCCCACATGATAATGACTATCGCGGACTGCCCACTAGACTCCTCGTCAATGGGTCGAATGCCTCGTCAGGAGATCTCTGCTGCTCCACATGTGCATCAACATCGATCCCTTGGGACGCTGCCTCCATCGCAACATGCGATTCCGGTCGCCCTTCTGAAGTATCTAAGTCATCCGATCTAACCCACCGGTAAATTGGGTCTTCCTCTTCCGAAAAAAAATGAATGTTGCCCAACCGTCATCAGGTTCAGTGGGTCCTTCTGTTCTTTTCTTCTTCCTTCGGATCGAAGCAGCCTCTCTCGTAGCTTCATATTATAATAACAATACACTAGCTTCTGAAGCCGATCATACCCCAATTTGTTGCGCTTATTTGTGTGGATGAGGGAGAATGTGCTCCAATTTCTTTCACAGGGTGACGAGGACACCGTCTGCGCAAGCACACGGACAGCCAGTTGTTGTAAAACCTCGCAGTCAGTCCCATACATGGACCACCATTCACCTACTTATTATAAAATTCTTTCATTAGTTTTAAAATTTTCAAAATAATATGAAAAGTAAGTTTACTACAGTAACTCACATGCCATCATGCTTTTCCTCGACTCCATCGCGGGGAGGCACCCAAACGTTCCAACCGTGTCGCGGAATCTAACAATCTATTGATTCTATATGTCAACAAGGGTAAGTATAAAATGGTTGAGATGAAGATATGGAGAATGTAAGTGTGGAACATAATTACCTCACTACCGAAGGTGCCTTTCCCTGTACAGTCAGGGAATAAGTGATTGTACACCTCATGTACAGCCTTCTTCAATGAATTGTCTTCGTAGAGATTTTCGCTATAGTGGTATTTGGGATTCAAAAAATACGCTGAAAACCAGCATAAATAAAATATTTACATATTAGTACAACGTTCGTCCATTATCACATATAAACAAAAAAATATGCAAAAGTACTTACTAGCCTGATGTAGTGGGTGAGAAAGTGTCCTTTCCCAACGTTCATCTATTATTTCATGGACCCACTTATACGCGTTGGGGGATTTAACCTTGATGGCCTCTTTCATTAGTTGTATAGACGGATATAACGACCCCATTGACGGATTTGTCTCATTGTCCACCTTCCTCAACACCACATAAATGGGCTCTAGAATACCTAATACAATGCGCACGCGATCCCAGAACGACATCCTCAACACAAGCTCCTCGATTCTCCAGGTTACTCTCCTCCCTTTCTTTTTCCATTCTTCGTAATCATGAGAGGTGAAGAGCTCTCGTAACCCCTGCTTGTATTTGATGAGGCTACTTAAGGCGATATAATTTGTGGCGAATCTCGTAGCCCCAGGGCGCACTATATCCCCACCACACCTCTCGCGCATTGCGGCTAATACCCATGTGTGGTTATATATGAAATTTGTAATGAGTCGTTCGTCAATGATAACAGTCTTCACTGATGGCCTATCCCCAATCGCCTCCAGCATGAGATCGATGCAATGGGCGGCGCAGGGAGTCCAGTACATATTATACCTGTCTTCAATATCCTTCCCCGCCTGGACAAATGCACTCCCATTGTCCGTAACAAACTGCACAATGTTTCTCCTCCCGACATCCTCATTGTGCATTAGTTTGTATATGTAGTTTGTATCTTTAATCTTATTACTCGCATCTACAGATTTTAGGAACACCGCCCGTCCCCTGCAATAAACCATAAAATTTATAATCGACATCTTCGTTGGTCCGGTCCAACCATCACACATGACAGTGCCACCGTACATCTCCCATGATTGCTTATATGACTTCACGTATGTCTTCATTTCTGCACGTTCATCATCCAAATACTTCCCCATAATCTCAAAGGGCGTGGGCAGCTGCACACCCTCACCCCCACGCTGCACTTCAGTTATCATATTCTTGAAGTGCGGACTCGCTGTAGCATTCGCAGGAATGTGACCGTAGATAAAAAACTTCGATATAAACTTTCTTTCTTCTTCACATCCCCTCTACTAAACATCTCATTCAATTTCTTTTGTGTCCCTCCCGCGATCTGAAGGTATATCTGGCACTCGCATGTTACCGCTCCTGCCCATACCCCATAATCCTCCCCGCCTACTCCCCTCCCTCCACCACCTCTAGAACCCCCCCCCCCCCCCCCCCCCCTGCTCCATTACCTCCACCACGCTCATGGGTAGACCCCTCAAATCTAAGCCTACTCGCATCCCATCTCCTCTCCTGATCCCTCTCCCACCCATCCCGTAGGGACTCCTGGATTGCACGTCTATAATCATGATCATCATCGTCATCGAGATTTACATCTTCATCACTTACATATGGTGGCCGCCCCAACTCCTCCCTAATCTCCCTCTCCCGTGTATGTCGATCATTTTTTATCTTCACATTTTTTTTCAATACCTCCCTCATCTCTACTCGCACATCCTGTGGACACTTAGGACAGTCCACAACATTGCGATATCCTCCCGCTAAATGCTCCTTTAAGCGGGTTACCCCTCCACTCCTCGACACATGGCCACATAAATTACATATACTCCCATATCGATTATCGGGAATGGCTCGGCCGTATCGCCATCCTATATCAGGTTGTCTCCCTCCTCTTCCTCCGGACATATTTTATCTGCAAAAGAATATTATGTTAAGACTTTTTAAGGCCCACCTCGATGCATGTGTTGTATATCCATGCCACCCATCCGTTTTACCTGATTGAAATGGTGTGGATAAAACACATGCATTTTGGTGGGGCCATAGAGCACCGTCCAGTAGCAAGTATGCAATTTAATGATACACGTGGCATATATGAACTCAAATTGAACCAAAGGAATTATGGCAAGCACTATAATTATTTACAAAAAAAAAATAGATTGGTTGAAAATAATTATAACATCTTATTAGTGGACACTTAATTGGACCGCAACATGATAAACAGTGAGAGCTCACATTAGGACGTCCGACCAGAACTGGGCCGGATCCAAGACTCAAGTGGGCCACAATATTTGAAAAGGTGAATAGTAAATCCATACCGTTCATAATTACATTACTACTGGGATGAACTAAAAAAAACAAATATTAGCCTGATTCAAAACTTCTGTGGCCCAATGAACATTTCAACTGTGGCCGTTCAATTCTCACGTTTTTGGCCAATTTCGGTATTGGATCTGGCTTATTTTTTGTTTCACACTCTAAAATGAGCTCACAAAACAGATGGACGGCATGGATTTCTCACAAACATCACAATGGGCCCCACCTAGATTCCCAGCGTAGGAACGTCCTGCCAAAGGCTTCCGCACTGCGTCCGCAGGGAAGCGGATTGCGTACTGAGTAACTCCGCAGGCTGGGGCCCACAATGATTTACGTATTTTATCCACTCCGTCCATCCATCTTAAAAGAAAATTTTAGGCATGGTGCCAAAAAATGAAGAACATCAAAATCTAAAGTGGACCACACCACAAGAAATGTGTGAACTGAATGTCTACCATTGAAAAATTCTCGGAGGACACTGAGGTTTTGGATCAAGCTGATATTTGTGTTTTCCCTTCATTCATATCCATGTGATCTTATGAACAGGTTGGATGACAAATAAACATCACTGTAGGGCCTGGGAAGGTTTCAACGGTGGAAATCATTATTCCCACCGTTTCCCGTGGCATGGTCTACTTGAGATTTGGATATGCTTAAATTTTGGGCTCAACCACTAAAATGAGTTGGAAAAACATATGGACGGAATAGATAAAGCACATACATTCTAGGTGGGCCCAACCAACTGAGTTTACTCCGCACATAAGAGCGTGCGGAGTTACTGCGGCAATCCGATTCCCGTCCGCAACAGCGGATTGCGTACTACCCGGCTTGGACCAAACTCCGTCCGGGCATGGCTCTGTGGGACCTGCCGTGATGTAAATATTTTATCGAAACCGTCCATCTATATTTACAGATGATTATAGGATTTTAACAAAAAATTGAGGCAAAACAAAGACTTAAATGGACCACAAAGTGGGATTTAACGGCCATCATTAAAATCTTCTTGGGAGCTTCAGAAGTTTCTAATCAAGCTGATATTTTTTTTCTCAATTGATCCAGGTCTAAAGGACCTTAGAATAGGTTGGATGGTAAAAAAAATAAGGTGGACCCCACAGAGCCCGCAACGGACCGTCCGTCCATGGGAGCGAATTAGGTGTTACCGGGGCGCGGATTTCCTGCGAAAGCCTTGTGCAGGAAGTTCCTGCACTGGGAACCAAGTTGGGGCCCACAGTGATGTATTTTGATAAATCCACCCCATCCATCCGTTTTGGGAGCTCATTTTAGGACATGAGAACAAAAATGAATCGGATCCAAGACTCAAGTGGGCCGAACTAAAGTAAAAGATGGGTGGGTAAATTACTACCGTTGAAACTTCCCTGGGGTCCACAGTGATGTTTATATGACATCCATACCGTTCATAATGTCACTACTACTGGGATGAACTGGAAACACAAATATTATCCTGATTCGAAACTCCTGTGGCTCCACAAATATTTCAACTGTGGACGTTCAATCCTCACGTTTTCAACCCACTTGAGTCTTGGATCCGAATCAGTTTTGGTCTCATCTCCCAAAATGATCTTACAAAACGAATGAGCGGGGTGGATTTATCAAAAACATCTCTATGGGCCCCACCTAAGTTTACAGTGCACGAACTTCCATGCGCAAGGGTTTTGCAAGAATTCTGCGTCCGAAGCTGACTGCGTAGTAACTCAATACGCTAATCGTACTGAGTAAACTTTGTGGGGCCCACTGTAGTTTAAATATTTTATCCACTCCGTCCATACATCTTAAAAGATAATTTTAGGCCTGAAGCCAAAAAAATTCATCATATCAAAAGTTCGAGTGGGCCACACCACAGGAAAAGTGTGAACTAAACGTCTAGATTTGAAAAGTTCTTAGGGGCCACAGAAGTATTGGATCAAGCTTATATTTGTGTTTTCCTTTCATCCATGTCTGTGCGATATTATGAACAGGTTGGATGACAAAAAAACATCTCTCTGGGCCCTACAAAGGGTTCAACGGTGGAAATCATTATTCCCACTGTTTCCTGTGTCATGGTCCACTTGAGCTTTAGATATGCTTCAATTTTAGGATCAACCCCTAAAATGTGTTGGAAAAACAGATGGACGGCGTGGATAAACCACACATTCACAATGGGCCCAACAGCGTCTACTTGGTACGCTCTTAGCGTACCGCACAAGCAAACCACAAAAGTTTTGGGGGGATAAACCCCCAAATCGCTGGATATGAGGGGGATTTCGAAAGGGAGAGGGTTCCAGAAGCCGGAACTCTAAAATCTCTCCATCTCGCACCAAATCTCCGTGGTTTGTGGAGATTTGTTGTTGAAATCCCCTTCCATCACGCCTACAAAAGGAAAATCGAAGTTTTATTGGAGTACCCGTAGCTGTCAATCGAGTGGCCCACCGAATTCTTCTTCCGATCACGCGAATCAGGTACCAAAAACCCCTCTCAGAAGATTTTTTTATTTTTCTACGTTCCCGACATTCCTTCCTTTTAATTGTTTGTCAAATGGTTGTTGGCTACAGTCCACCCGTGAGTATGTGGCAGGGTCTGCAGTAGATCCGTGAGTGATGAGAGAAATCCGCAAAAAAAATCGATGATTTGGCCTAAAATCGTGTTGTATCGTGCAATATATCGGTGATTTCGCAAAAAATCCTGCGATATCGTGCGAAATATCGCACGATAAAAAGAATTTTGTTTTTTTTTTTAATTTCAATGACTTTCTGGTGGGTTTCGTATCGCTAACTACCGATAACGATAATATCGGCCGATAGTATCGATATTTTGATCATTGGATGCAGGATGCCCTAATTATGATGCATGCATATGATCATATATGATTCAGCAGAATAAAACAGCAATAACAATTAAAAACCTCAACATTCACCATCATAATCCAAGAGAATTGAAAGGAGACATGCAATAATGTGGGCCATCATCACAATCACTTAATATAGAGTTCAATTATTGCGTGGAATGGATCCGACGAGGGATAGAACCTCCTGATCTTACATGGTTATGATCCACACGTGCAATGAGATTCACTAGCCCGGGGAATCGAAGGATTTAACGGGTTAGGAGATCAAAACTTGAGGATTGGGGTTTTAGGATCAAACCTCAAATCTTAGGATTGTAGAGAATGGAGAAAAGTAGGTTAAAAGAAAGGAGGAAGAACAAAGAATTACCTTAGAAGAATGTTGGAAGAAGAAGGAAGAAGAAAAGAGAAGATTGGAGAAGAAGAAGATGAAGATCCACATAGAGAGAGAGGTAGGAGGCAACCAAAGTTGTTTTTTTATTCAATAATCAAGTAGTAATTCGTATATGAGTTTAACCCTCTTAAAAAAAGCACTAACAAAGAAGAAAAAGTCCAAAATACCCTTAAACTTAAGTAAAAACAGAATTAAAAAAATACCTTGCGTGGGCGTCGGGCGCCCGATGAAGGCCAAAACAATCCACCGACTAGACTTCAAAATCAAATGAATTTCGAGCGCCCGCTGACCAATGGTCGGGCGCCCAATGACAGTGAAAACTGTCCAGAGAGTACAGCAACAAATCGGGCAAATTTCGAGCACCCGATGACCAACGGTCGAGCACCCGACAACCTCCAGTCGGGTCTTCTTTCCTCCTATACATGTCTTCCCATTGTGGGGTATTCTATGTGCCAAATCACGTGTAGGGTCTTCAATGCTCTTCATAAGCCGCCTAGCCACAAAGATGATGCTTGAGACGCTCGCTTCCTTCATTGATACACCTTGAAAGGTCTGATGTCCTCATCAACTCCCTTCAGGTGAGAAAAACTCGACTCCGACGAGATAAAACTCTTGTGGCTCTCTAGCAAATCTGGATCAATTCTCTGCAACTCTGCTTTTGTCAACCATGTAGACTCTGACGGTGGTTTATTCTTCCATTTTACAAGATATCTCTGGAAACCTCCATCTCTCATGAAAATTATCTCTTCGTTCATAATTCCTTCAATTTCTTCCTTCCGATCAATAGGTGGGGGAAGGGGTGGAGTGGGTTGTGAAGCAAACTCAGAGTATGGCCACGAAAGAGAAGGATCAATGGTAGGATTAGGAGAGAGGACTAGATCTTCCACATTAAACGTTGGATTAATGCACATTTCAGGTGGAAGGTCTATCCTATACGTGTTGGACCCAATTCTTTGCAATATTTTGAGTGGTCCAGCACTATGAGCTTGTAATTTCTTAACGGTACCCTGAGAGAACCGCTCTAGTCTTATCCTCACCATTACATAGTCTCCTTCCTGAAATTCTTGCGATCTACAATACGAGTCAACTGAACATTTATAACTATCATTGCTTCTATTAATCCGCTGTCTAATATACGTATGCAATTCATAAATGTGTCGTGCAAATGCATCGGCTGACTCTGAAGACCTTTGGGTGACAGACATAGGTAAAAGATCTATGGGCATCCTAGGTTTGTAATCACTGACAATTTCAAAATGACTCATTCTTGTCGACCTGTTGACAGAACCATTATAAGCAAACTCAGCGATAGGTAGTAACAAGTCCCAAGTCTTAACATGCTCACCCACCAGACATCATAAAAAGTTACCAAGACTTCTATTTACCACCTCAAATTGACCATCTGTTTGAGGGTGGTATGCAGTAGAAAATTGTAAACGAGTACCCATCATGTGCCATAGTGTCTTCCAAAAGTAACTGGTAAATCTGACATCACGGTCAGACACTATGGTCTTAGGCAAACCATGGAGACACACCACACCATTAAAAAAGACACGAGCAATATGAAATGCATCCGACGTTTTCGAACATGGAAGGAAATACACCATCTTAGAAAAACGATCTACCACAACAAAAATGGAATCGTGCTTTTTTTATCGTCTTGAGAAATCGCAGCACGAAATTCATACTAATGTCCTGCCACAGAGCGTGTGGCACTGGCAATGGCGTATATAGCCCAGTATTTTGCTTTCGCTGCTTTGCCAATTGACACGTACGACACTGCCCTAAAATTTTGACTACGTCTCGCTTGAGACTTAGCCAATAAAAACGATCATCAACGAGGGCAATGGTTTTGTCTCGACCAAAGTGGCCAGCTATCCCTCCTGAATGAAGCTCTCAGACAATGAATTCACAAAGGGACATACGGAGAATACAAAGTCGATCTCCTTTAAAAAGGAAACCATCTTTAAGAACATAATCACCCGTGTTACGCTGGTCACTAGAGAGTGACGTATAAGTACTTCCAAAATCAGAACAAATGGGGTACTCATCCTTCAGTTGCTCAAACCTGACTACATCTACACTCGAGGAGTTGAGCAACGCCACTCTTCTACTAAGGGCATCTGCTGGTTTGTTTTCGACTTCGGCCTTGTGTTTCAAGACAAACGAATATTTCTGAAGAAACACAACCCATTTCGCATGCCTAGGATAAGTTTCTTTTGAGAATGTAAATATCTCAAGGCCTCGTGGTCAAAAAACAAGACGAATTCTTGTGGTAGGAGATAGTGACGCCAATGTATGAGAGACTGCACTGCCGCATAAAATTCCTTATCATAAGTGGAGTACTTCTACTTTGCCTCATTCAGTTTCTCACTTAAGTAGGCTACTGGTTGGCCCTCCTGGCTCAACACTCCATCTATACCAACACCTAACGCATCACACGCCACCTCAAAAACTTTGAAAAGTTGAGTAAACGCATGACGGGAGCTTCTACCATTTTGCCCTTAATTTCTTTAAAAGCCTTAACTGTGGCTTTCAACCACACGAACTCTCCATTTTTCATACATTCGGTAATGGGAGCCATAATCATGCTAAATCCTCTAATGAACCGACGATAAAAAATTGTTAAACTGTGAAAGCTTCGCACTTCATGAATGTTCTTCAGTTCCAGCCACTCAACTATAGCTCCGACCTCTTCAGGATCTGTGCGCATTCCTTCATACGACACAATAAATCCTAAGAGCACGACTTGACTAGACATGAAAGCGCACTTCTTAAGATTAGCGTATAATTTTTCAGTCCTAAGGACGCTACAGACCTGCCTCAGATGTTCAAGGTATGATTCCTTAGTGGTGTTATAGATAAGAATATTATCGAAGTAAACCACTAGGAACTTACCCATGAACAGTCTCAAGACTTGTGTATTACCCGCATAAAAGTACTGGGTGCATTAGTCAAGCCAAAGGGCATGACCATCCACTCGTACAACCTGTCTTTCGTTTTGAATGTTATCTTCCATTCGTCTCCTGGGCGTATGCGGATTTGGTGATATCCACTCTTGAAATCAATTTTGGAGAAAATGGTGGATCTGGCCATCATGTCAAGCATATCATCAAGTTTAGGTATCCTAAACCTATACTTGACAGTAATTTTGTTTATGGCATGACTATCCACACATGCGTCACGTGCTATCTTTCTTTGGCGTCAACAATGCGGGCACGGCACACGGGCTCATACTCTCCTGGATGAAAACCTTTTGCAGAAGTTCATCAACCTGCCTTTCCAACTCTGCATGTTCTGCAGGATTCATCCTGTAGTGAGGAAGGTTCGGTAAAGTCAACCCCGGGACGAGATCAATAGCATGCTGAATGTTCCGCATAGGTAGCAACTCGTTCGGTAGATCATCAGGAAATACATCTTTGTATTCCTTCAAAACCGATGTTACTTCATGGGGTAGCTCTAATGGAACCTCTGGTGTAATTTCTCTTGCCACAAGGGCATACACCATCGAATCCTCCTTAGTCTTTTTTTCAAACTCTCTTGCATTGATTATGTGAAGAGACTTAGGCTTGGATTTCCTCACCTCCTTAGGCTCATTCGCCTTCTCATCCTTTTCCCTGATATGCTCTTTAGTGGCATAAGATTAAGTTTGATCTTTTTTACCGTTATGCATAAAGGTACACGCATTCGAACGACCAAAGATCGTAACGTCATTATCGAATAGCCACGGCCTACCTAGTATAATATGACCAACATCTATAGGTATAACGTCGCACGACAGAGATTCTTTGTATGACCCGAACTCAATGGGAACTAAGCACTGATGGGTGATAGGAAGGTCTTGTCAACCCAAGAGACTTTGTACGGGTCAAGATGAGGGGTGGATTTCAACTTCAGATGGTCCAAGGTGTTAGTGGAAATCACATTTTGACAACTTCCACTGTTCACTATCACCTTGCAATTCTTCTCTCCACATTTGGCGAGAGTATAGAAGACAGTACTTTGACGCCAATCGACACTACTTCTAGACTGAGCTAGCACACGCCTGACAACTACAAGCGGTGCTTCATCAGCCACCTCGTCTTCCTCACTAAAGCCTCCTTCAAGGTGATATTCTTCCACTTCACAATCACCCTGGTTATCTACACCCTCGTGGGACTCGCCTATAACTAAGTCTTTTCCACGGTTCTTCGTGAGACATTGATTTGACATGTGACCGATATTCCCATATTCACAGCATCGCACTTGATTACCTCCGCTAGGACCAGCACTAAGGACACATTTGCCCTTATCATCCCTAGGCCTAGGTGGAACAGTCGCCTGTGCCCTGGGCTGATTACCAATGTTAGACTTAGTTCCCTGAGAACCAGATCTAGCATTAGAGTCTCGGGACTCAAAGCGTCAAATGACAGAAGCCCTCAGATATTGTTCCAACTCCTGTACAACTTGGTATGCTTCATCCAAGTCTGTTATGGGCCGAGTCAAAAAGCTCACGCTGAAGATCTGATCGAAGGCCCGTCTTGAAATGTGAAAGCGGTACCAGAGGGTCCTCTTGGATATGACATCGCATCATAAACTCCTCGAATTTAACGATGTAATCAGCGACAGACATTGACTCTTGGCGTAAGGACTGACATTGGTCAAGGAGCTTCCGTCGGTATGAGAGAAGTAGGTACTTCTCCTTCAACATCTCCTTCATCTCATCCCAATGTGCGATGGGAGCTCTTCCAGCTCTATCAATCTTGCGCTCGATGTTAGTCCAAAACAATTTGACCTGGCCCACAAGTTTCATCTTAGCAAACCGCATTTGACGATTTTCTGACATGCCCATACCACTTAAAATAATGATCCATGTCAGCTAACAAATCAAGGAATGCCTTGAGATCCAGACGCCCATCAAAACTTGGGGCTTCCACCTTCACATTCTTCATCGCACGCTCATCCGGATCGTAGCGGTCTTGATAATCATATGTGGCTTGTGCCTCCCGCACAACACCACGACCAGCTCCACGATCTCGACAACCATTACCTCCATGTGTGGGAGTACGCTCTTTAACAATTCCTCCCACTTGAGATTGCGCATCTTCCCCAACAGCGGAGTTCTCCCTTTGGAATGTTTCCAATCGCTCTACCCTATTTGTGGTGGTGGTGATTTGGTTGCCTAAGCGGGTGAACTCATTCTTTTGGCTCGTTTCTAAAGTGGTTATCTTTTGCATCAATTAAGCAAGTTGCTCAGATAACCGCTCGTTGTTCATGACTGATTGAAGTCCGAAACCACTACCTCGTCTCGTGGGCATGCAAATAAAGACTTGAACTAAGTTCTAACCAACTTGCCCCAACATTTATACGACTCACAAGATGAATGCAATGAATTTAAATCTATAATGGACTAACACTAATTTATTTAAAAGATACTACTCAAATCTGGAAGTCTTCCAAATTAGGAAACTTTCTAAAATTGGAAAGTTTCTAAATCTGGAAATTCCCTAAAAACATACCTAACATGAAACCCTAATTTGATAACTCAATCTAAACACAACCATGCAAAACTCTAAGCTTTGATACCAAAATTTGATGCAGGATGCCCTAATTATGATGCATGCATATGATCATATATGATTCAGCGGAATAAAACAGCAATAACAATTAAAAACCTCAGCATTCACCATCATACTCCAAGAGAATTGAAAGGAAACATGCAGTAATGTGGGCCATCATCACAATCACTTAGTATGGAGTTCAATTATTGTGTGGAATGGATCCGGCGAGGGATAGAACCTCCCGATCTTGCATGGTTATGATCCACAGGTGCAATGAGATTCACTAGCTCGAGGAATCGAAGGATTTCACAGGTTAGGGAATCAAAACTTGAGGATTAGGGTTTTGAGATCCAACCTCAAATCTTAGAATTGTAGAGAATAGAGAAAAGTAGGTTAAAAGAAAGGAGGAAGAACAAGGAATACCTTAAAAGCATGTTGGAGGAAGAAGGAAAAAGAAAAGAGAAGATCGGAGAAGAAGAAGATAAGATCCACACAGAGAGAGAGAGAGGTAAGAGGCAACCAAAGTTGTTTTCTTATTCATTAATCAAGTAGTAATTCGTGTTTAGGGCTTAACGCTCTTAAATAAGCACTAACAAAGAAGAAAAAGTCCAAAATACCCTTGAACTTAAGTAAAAACGAAATTTTAAAAAAAATAACTTGTGCGGCCGTCAGGCGCCCGATGACCAATCGGTCGGGCGCCCGATGAAGGCCAAAACAATCCAGTGACTAGATTTAAAAATCAGATGAATTTCGGGCGCCTGCTGACCAGTGGTCGGGCGCCCGATGACAGTGAAAACTATCCAGAGAGTACAACAACAAATTGGGGGAATTTCGGGCGCCCGACAACCTCCAGTCGGGTCTTCTTTCCTCCTACATGTCTTCCCATTGTGGGGTCTTCTATTTGTCAAATCACATGTGTAGGGTCTTCAATGCTCTTCATCAGCCGCTTAGCCACAAGGATGATGCTTGAGACACTCGCTTCCTTCGTTAATACACCTTGAAGGGTTTGATGTCCTCATCACCCATACACCAGATATATCCCTTAGTCCTTGGCCTTTACCTACCCCGTCATCACAACCTTTACCTTCTCTACCAACTTTACCTGAGAGAAGAGACAAGATTGAGGATGTGTTGGATCACCACGTGGTTTCCACGAGAGGAGGAGGATTCTAGAAATTCCTTGTTAAATGGAAGGACCGGCCAGCATCAGATAGGCACGTGGATTACAGAGACGGAGTTTCAGAGGTTGGATCCTAATCTTCTGGAGCGGTTTCGTAGCTTTGCTTCGCCAAAGGCGAATCTTTCTCAACCGGGGAGGATTGATGGGGATATCACACCGTCTATGTATCGGGTCTATCAGAGGAGGAGGCGCACCCAGGCCCAGGCCCCCATGTCCCTTTATTTGGATGATTATTACATTGGGCCCGGTGGACCACACTAAAGACCCCACGTGCATTATGTGCATCATGAGGACCCCACAGTGGGAAGATGCACGTGGATTGCTTATTGGAGTCCTATCGACCATTGGATCGTGATCAAAGGACCATCCCACCATTGGATGATCCCTATGACACAATCTGACCATTGATCAAGGGCCATCATGGCCAACCTTATCTAGGATTTGGATACTCTTTCGTACTTTTCATATTTGGATTATTCAGATTTGGATATTCTTTCGTACTTTCATATTTGGATTATTCAGATTTGCATAGTGTGTGTTTTGGACATTAGATTAGATTTTAGTTGGATTTTACATTGTTTCAAGGGGTATTTATGAAATACCACCCAAGTAGGTAATTGTAATTTTTAGTTTTTGAGAATATTAGGGGGAGGACGTCTAGATGCTAATGCCCATATTTTGAGGAGAGAGAGAGAGAGAGAGAGAGAGAGAGAGAGGCTCCTTCTTTCTCCTTGCTTGCATGTGATTTGCAGGTGGTGATTCCAGGTTCTCCAGGGATTGGAAAGGGGTGCGACAACCTCGGGGATGATCCTCGCCTATCAACTTTCTTCTCCTTCCAAGGTATTTTCCCTTCTCTTTCTCTTTCTTCATCCAAAACCTAAAATCCCCTATTCCTTCTTCCATTTTTCTTACTTTTTTCTTTCTTCCTCCAACCTAAAGCCCCAAACCTATTTCATCATTTTCCCAAAACCCTTACCCTAATTTCCATAAACCTAGCCCTAATCCTACCCTAATTTCCATAAACCTAGCCCTAATTGTTCAATTATTGATTCCTCTAGCACATATTGTGTTCTAAGCATGAAATCACAAATCTAGATGATTATTGGAATTAACCTACGCTAGAACGGGATTTCCACATCTCGTAGGGGCCGCTCTTTCTTTATTTTCTAATAAACGTGCTTGTGGGGTGTTACTTTTGGTTGAATTTGAGTAGTTCAAATCTGAATTTTTTGTTTCTATGGTAGGATACTTGAATTTATACTTGATTCAGTTGTGTGAATCTAAACTTTTGATCTCTTTAGTAAATTGAAGTCATTAAGCATTCATCCTGCATCAATATGTGGATGATGTTTGATGGAGAATTGAACCATGTTTGGGCATAAACCCTAACTATGTGATGCAGGGTTCATAACTATGTTGAATTGATATTGAAAACCTTCCCTAGATTGGGTGTGTAAACCTATGGGACTTGGATTGACGTTCTACGATGTAGAATAGCATGGAATTATATAGATCAACGAGTTAACTCGTTGAGATGAGCTAACCCGCCGAGTTTACAAGGTGTGCCCACTAGGATGGCCCATATGAAATGTAGTATGGCTTGGCCAAATTGTTGTGATTTTTATGGATGGTTTAATGATGTGTAACATGAGAATTATATTATGATATGTTGCTGGACTTTTTGTTTAGTATGAGTATGTTACACGTTTGGACGTTTGAACATGGATGAAATCATGTGTATAATGGAACTATGTGGAAACTATGTATGTTTCATGAAGAATATGCTATGATGATGAACATGGAACGCCCATATGATGTTGTGATGATGGACATGTATTTGGAATGCCACATCAAAAGGAAACCCCTCATCCCTTGTGTTTTGGAACATGATATGGAATTGTGAAACCACGTGGTCTATGTTGTTGAATTGACACGGTATGTCCATGTGTGTGGATTGTTGTGGATCATGGAGGATCCAATGGCTGGATGGTTTACTTATGATGGATCATTGTATGGATGATGTGGAATTAGAGCTGTGTAGCATCACAGCTAATTACTCTATCGCAATGTTGCATTTTATTTTGTGCCTTCCACCACCTACCCTCTGACAATGTTCCCATCCAATATCCTCATTTGCAGTTCCACTTCCAGTTCCAGACATTTTTTAATTAGAAATGGCTTGTGTTACTTAGATACTGAGTCTAAGAGTGAATTACTTAGATTTTAAAACCTATAAATATAATTGTAAATATTTAATACAGCTAATGAAATCAAGTACTAACTATTAAATTCAAATACTAAACCCTACAGGCTACAACAGTACAACTACGAAGCTCCAAAACGGCAAAACCTGTCAAACAAATAAAAATATAAACATATATTAGTCATTAATCTATAAATATAATCAAATGAAAAAAATAGCAAATCATGTGCATAATCTATAAAATGCACATGACTGTATTCTACTGTAAGTAACACATGTTATCCAACCTTTAAACCAGAAATTTTTTTTCAAAAAAATGATTTTCCCTAATTTTTAAAATTATTCCGAAATTAATCCGAAATTAAAAAAATACAAAAAAAAATAGCAAATTATGTGCATAATATGTAAAATGCACATGATTGTATTCTACTATAAGTAACACATGTTTATCCAACCTTTAAACCAGAAATTTTTTTTCAAAAAATAGATTTTCCCTAATTTTTAAAATTATTCCGAAATTAATCCGAAATTTAAAAAAATAGCATATCATGTGCATAATCTGTAAAATGCACATGATTGTGTTCTACTATAAGTAACACATGTTATCCGACCTTTAAACCAGAAATTGTTTTTGAAAAAAATGATTTTCCCTAATTTTTTAAATTATTCTGAAATTAAAAAATTAGCAAATCATGTGCATAATCTGTAAAATGCACATGATTGTGTTCTACTATAAGTAACACATGTTATCCAACCTTTAAACCAGAATTTTTTTTGAAAAAAATGATTTTCCCTAATTTTTAAAATTATTCCGAAATTAATCCGAAATTAAAAAAAATTCAAAAAAAAAAAGCAAATCATGTGCATAATCTGTAAAATGCACATGATTATGTTCTATTATAAGTAACACATGTTATCCAACCTTTAAACCAAAATTTTTTTTTAAAAAATTATTTTCCCTAATTTTTAAAATTATTCCGAAATTAAAAAAATACAAAAAAGAAAAGCAAATCATGTGCATAATCTGTAAAATGCACATGATTGTGTTCTACTATAAGTAACACATGTTATCCAACCATTATTCCAGAACAAAAAAAAAACATGATTTTTACTAATTTTTAATATTATTCCGAAAATAATCCGAAATTAAAAAATATAAAAAATATATATATAAATCAGTTGCATAATTTTGAAATACACATTTTAATATTTTACAATGGCTAGAACATCATATCAAGGTGGAAAAAAAAGCGATTAGAGGAAGAAAAAGGTATAAATACCTATTTTCGGATTTCTTCGGAAAATAGCCCACGGAGCTTCGATTCATCCAAATCGTAGAAATTGGCCGTTTTAATTCTCCAAAATAGACTAAGAGTGGTCAGTTTTAGCAAAAGAATAGTAGAAAAGAAATGGGAGAAGAAAAGTGTGAAAAAAATCAAAAAAATATAAGATTTAAAGGAGAAAAAAAATAGTCGTTTTTGGACCATTACGGCTGACCGTTACAGGGGCTGTAACGGCCGTGATGGGGCGTAACGGCCGTTACGGCACAAAATTTTGAGGGTCGCCGTTTTGGATCCCGTATCACATAACGACCTTGGCCGTTTCCGATGTATCGGCCGATACATATCTGTTTTGGGATACCTTGCCTTGGGTGTTACAATGGAAGTTGTAATGGGGGTTCCCACTTCCAGTTGTAGACTATCTAATAGAAGTTGTAATGGGGGTTTCCTGCTTCCTTAGTTGGGTTTTTTAGAGTGTGAAGTTGTAATGAGGGTCCCGTTTCACATAACTCTGGTGACTAGTGGCTAATATGTGAAGTTGTAATGGAGGGTTCCCGCTTCACCGTCTTATTTAGTCAAGGTGCCTTCATCAGAGCATGCGTATCATGCATTACATTAATTAAAATTTTTTGATAGATGTTTTGCTTGTTATTGAATGTGCTATTATTGTGATAATCTTGAGGGAATGCCCTCACTGAATTGAACCATGGAAACTCATTCCTCTTATTGGAAAAAAAACCATAGGTGATGCAGGTGACGATCCATTAACCGAACCTCAAGGGATAGAAATATGAAAGCCCATGGCAACAAATGGTAGATGATGAAACCGAAGCGGCCTGAGAGAGATTTTTATTTTATTGCTTTCTAAGTTTAGTTTGATTTTATTTAAAGATATAATAAGCCCTCAATGGGAGGACAATACTAGAACATTATTATTTGGTTGGTTGAAAGACTGTGATGGGAACTTACGAGTAGAATTCATATTGGAATAAGAATTTATTTTCCGTCGATTATGCTATGAATGCCATCAGAATGTAATTATGTGTGAATGAAAGGAATATATGGGATTATGTCCTTGACATATACAAGTTAACACTCGGCAACTTGGCCCATCGTGCTATACATGAGAGCCGAAATTTCGAGGCGTTACGATATGTGATCATCATGTACCACTCAAACTAAAAGGAAAATTTTATAGGATAGTTATAAGACCATCTATGCTTTATGCAACAGAATGTTGGGTAGTTAAGGAACAACATATTCATAGGTTGAGTGTAGCTGGAATGAGGATGTTGAGATGGATGAGTGGCAAGACAAGGATAAGAATTAGAAATGAATGCATTGAAGGAGGGAGTGGGTATAAGTTGAAGGCTCTAAAAGGGGAAGGGGAAAGGCCCAAAAGGACATGGGTGGTGGTAGTCAGAAAAGACTTGATGACCTATGGTCTAACTGAAGTTATGGCCCTTGATGGAGTGGCATCGTGGAAAAGGATTCATGTAGACAACCCCAATTAGTTGGGACAAGGCTTAGATGATGATGATGACGAAATCATTTGTTTGGCCCATCTTTTGAAAAGTCCGAGCCTGTGAAAAACCATATATATCGACTGAATAAATCCAGTTACCAATATATAGATGACATGGTTGTAAGTTCCTCCCCACAGAGTAACATGCCGCAAATGCAAAATCTACGAGCAGCATTAATAAATAATAATAGAAATGGAAAACCATCTGCTCTGTATAAAGCAAAAGTATATCAGCACAAGGATGATTAGGAAACTGACAATCAGATCTTTTCTCAAGGTCAGGATATGCACTGTCCTGACTTGCCATGTCAAGCAAGGATCATGCTTCAGGGAACCAGGCCATTTGATGCCACACAGTGGGTGGCAAGATCCAAGCCACCCAACCTGTGGCTTTTTTTCTCAGACCATAACCACAAATTTTTACTCAACTGTCTACCTGCGGACCTTTGATCGAAGGGTTAGAATCTTCCACAGAAGTGAGTTGCAGGCAATGTTTTAAAATCTGCTTGTGGCCTGTTTTGGCCAAGAAATAGGCATCTAAAAAGATGAAAAGCAGAGGAAATTAACATCTTACAAGTCATGGGTTCACTTTGATGGAGGTAATTACTTCTCCTTTTTCTTTTTCTTTTTCTTTTTCTTTTTTTTTTCTTTTTTATTAAATGGGTTTTGAGGTGACCCAGCCCATTTTGGTCACCAGTTCTGGTCCAAACCAGTTAGAATGATTGTGGGTTCTCCTATATATGGCAAGGTACACATCAATGATCTGGATCGCCAAACCATCAGCCCACTTCACTGAACTTGGCATATCAAGACAGCATGCACATCTAGATGCATCATGACCTTATAATTTCCTCTCTTTACTATTGGTAAGCTTCTTAACAATGCTTCGCTGAGAGAATAAATCCAAGATAACATGACACAAGCTCCATTGTGTCAAACTGTCAATGACTGATTTTGCCAAAGATACGAGAGTACAGGAACATAATAGAGGTACTGAAGAGAAAAATCTGAAATAGAACACCACAGATTAGCTCTAGAGTTGAAGCAAAAAAAAGTAACAAGAACAATACTAACTGAGAGCTGAATCTTAAACAGTCACTGTCCATAACAATCGAAAATAGCATTGCAATAGAGCAATAAATTCGTGAAGACAGCTAGATGAAAGCAAGTTGTTAAGCAAAGATTCCACAAAAGTTTTACCTTGACTTCTTTTATGTGAGCAGGTAGTCCAGCAATGCTGAGAAGTGAAGTGAGTGATACGAAGACAAATACTGCTGTAACTCTGACCTGCAACTAAGAGAGTCGAATAAGAAAAGATCCCCATGCCTGCACATACTCTGCATTCTTATACTTGCACCCTTGCCCACAGCAAAGGCCGAGTTTTGTGCCTCTATAATTGCACCCTTGCCCACAGCAAAGGCTAAGTTTTGTGCCTCTATATACGTGCACCCTTGCCCGCAGAAAAGCCTTTCAGTTGCTGTTCCCCACCAATTAACAACTGCATTTAACGTGGGCCATAACAACAGCCAAAAATCTCCAAAGACCCACCATCCAGATGCATCGATCAAGGAAAATTTGCAATCCTGCAGTGGGCCTTTTCCTTGAGATAGCAAAAAGCTTCTTTCCATAAGAAACCATGTTAAGTAAAATGATTATAGCGGAATTTAAGACAAGCATATGCATGTATGCTTATAATGTATATTCCATGAAGATAATACATCACTCCAGGATGTTGAGAAAATCAGCAACAATATTCTTCGATTCATTACAGGCTCCAAGGATAATTCAGTGTTGATGTTCAAATTTAAGAAACTCACCCCTACAGATGACAAAGAATGCCCTAGGTTGGAAAATATGGTTCCAACACACAGTGTGAGAAGCACATATAGAACAAGTCGAAGCCAGAAATACTTCCATTCCCTTGACATTATCAATAATGACCTCCACGTTAAAACAGCTACACGTGTGGCATTACTAGCCCTTCCTTTGCTCTTGAGAAGTGGACCTTCCTGTAGCATGTCAATTGCAGATTAATTAGTGTGGACCAAGAAGCCACATTCCAAATGGTTCGTTCAGCCATTTCCAGGACAAAAAAAATAATTTTTATCTCACATGATAACCTCTAAAGCTCAAATTTCGGAAAGAAAAGCAGAGCAAAGATATAGGTTGAAAAAAAAAACAGTTGTTACAGATCCAATTCAAAACAAATTTTAATAGGATATTGCTGGAAGTTATGTCAAAATGATACATTTTAGTGGGAAAATGAAGGAAACCATGGCAGAAAATAACATCTCCATGAAAGCAGGACTGGCAGGTCGGCTTGTACCCTAGTGGTTGGGATGTAAGGTTTGCAATGTTGAGATGACCAATACATTTCCAATTTACACTTCACATGATCATCCACGCACCCCCCCCCCCCCCCCCCCCCCCCCCCACACACACACACACAAACAATGTTTTCAGTATCAACGATATATCCCACAATATATCTTGTATCCCACCTGTGCAATACAAAACGCACAGGTACTATCTAAAAATTTTCAAATCACAGGATATATCACATGGTATTGCAGATATTGCGGGATATCACGACCAGTCCTTTACAAAAATAAAAATAAAATAAAAATAAAACTTCGCTTCAACAATATCAACAGATATCACATGAATGGATGGGAAGTTTGGGTCTGAGGGCAAAAAAATTGAAAAAAAAAATTCATCCAAACCCCTTCAATCAGCAGTCAATTGGCCTCTATTTCAGAGTATTTAGGAGTGTTGATGAACTCATTGTCACATACACTCTACTTTTGGGATTTGGAAAAGATGGGCCAATTTGCAAAAAATTGGAAAAAAAATCGAAATTTTTCCAAAATTTCCTCAAATCGAAGAGGATGAGTACCAACACTGTTAAAGAGAGTATCTTCACTGGTATCATTCTACCATGACCTGGGCATAATATTGTCAGTTTGTGGAGAAAAAATACTATGCGTAGCCCCATCGAGATGGAGATGATGATTTTGAGTCACCATGCAGCTCTATGTGGGTCTGAGCTGCAACCACACACAATATTCATAGGTATATTTCTAGTTTTCCTACTTCTTTCGCTTTTGAATGTATTGCTTGTGCTTTCATGCATGTCTTCTTACATTTATAAATTTTATGAATTGACTTTGAATATACTTGCATCAGTTTAGTTAGACGGAGCATAGATTAGGACCCCATACAAAGGAAAACTATTATATACACTTGTTTTTTGTGATGTTTTGATTTCTAAGTGTGTATTGATGTCTTTTTTTTTTAACAATTCCTAAAGTTTCATTAAAAAAAATTGACCAATTTCCCAATGTTTCCGCATGTTTCCCAACAACAACAATGTATTAATGCGATAGAACCGACATATCCCATGCGATAGCCGATTTGTATCTGTATCCCAAAGGTGTGATACATACGTGACAACGATACAGAAAACATTGCACATAGACACACACACAGAGGCATCTTTGCATGACAAGAACTTCTCATCTAGGATTCTAGGACACTAATTCAGTGCATTTCCTATTCCATTCCCAACCAAAGGTTCTTCATAAAGATGAGGTATCTAGTATTTCACTACAATTTATCTGGAAATAAAGGAGAAAAAGAACTATGTAAAGAGTGCCAAAAGCACCTTCTCAGTGAGTCTCTGTATCATTGATTCAACTGCGGCAGCGTCACTTGATGATTTATATGTAGCTTCAAGGGTACGGATTGCAACAGCTGTGTCCATATTCACTGATGAAAAGTCACCATGGTCATCCTGGTAAAATTGTTCCCTTTTCCTTGTCAGTTATATGCTTGAGGCCCTTTCGCAATGCACAAAGACAAATAACAGTGTGCTCCTATCTAGATGTGCAACAACATAGAAGTGGAAACCCCAAATTAGAACAATCTATTTTCAAACAGATACCTGCCAATTCTTGCACATGGCTATGATCCTGTCAAAATCTGTATTTATCGCTCGTAAGAAGTGATCTGATGGACTTTGCATAATCGGGCAAGGAAATCCAGCATTTGAAAAGTGCTATATAAGAAGAAAAAAGGTGATGTTAAGTTAATTTTCTTCTCATGCGTAAGGAAATAGAAATTGTCTGTGGCATGCTCTATCAGTCTATTCAATTTGTTCAACCTTTACAAAAGGCAAAGAAAGAAGAAAGTAGATCTCTTCGTTTGCAAAACAAGATGTTAGTTGATGAATGCAAATTCGCATTTCGCACCATCATCATCATCTAAGCCTTATCCCAATAATAGGGGTCGGCTACATGAATCCTGTTCTGCCATTTCACTCTACCAAGGACCATACTTCACGCCAGTCCACCCACCAAATATGCATTTCACATATTCCACAAAAATATGAGCAACAACTGTTGTGATATATAAACATGAAACGCATGCTGAATTGCTTGAAAGGAAGAAAAGATAACAAACGGTGACTAAAAATGGAGAAACAGGGTCCACAAAACACCATCAAGGTCTTTTCTATGCAAACCCAACATAAGGAAAAGGGGAAAACACCAGATTAGTTGATTGATAAAAACACACCTGCAGGCAAGCTAATGTTTCTCCAAAAAATAGTGTATTGCCATTAGAAAGCAGACAGATCCTATCGAAGAGGCCAAATACTTCTGTGCTACTCTGGTACATTGTAAAAATAAGAGTGCAACCAGTGCTTGCAAGTTTCTTCAGCGTCACCATCATCAGAAGTGCGGACACACTGGAAAAAAGAGTAATAAGATTAAACCAAAACAACAGGAGCTGCACAACAAAAAATAATGACTACAACACTTTGACCAGCAGGAAAACATGGAACAAATATACTACACAAGGATAATGTTAAAACCATATAACAATGGGCTAATAAAGTTCCTTGAAGAAACCTGTCAAGATGATAAAGAGGTTCATCTATAAATAGGATGTGCGGTCTCATCACAAGCTCCCTAGCAATGCTGACACGCCTCCTCTCACCACAAGGGAGACCCCTCGCATAACAGTGGCCACCAATGAGTTTGTCCGAGTAATCCCCCAAGGACATGGCTATGATTGCATCCTCCACCAAACTTTTCTTCTGAGAAAAGAAGCCGGGAAGCTGCAGAAGTGCCGAGTAATATAACATCTCTCTGACAGTGAGGGACCCAATCAGGCTATCATCTCTATCAACATATCCCTGCAAAACTAAGAACAGGATAGATAAGCGGGAATTCTGCGTCGCCCTTTTGAAATTGGCTGACTACATTATTTTTAATCCTTACCAAAACGAAATATGATCTCTAATACACAATTATGATTAACTAAAATGAAACAAACTCATTTTTAGACATCTACCAAACAGGTCCTTTCCTTTTGCTAGTGGATGATCTCAGCCATTTCTAGAACACTAAAAATTTATAATTGATGAATTATATACTATTACATAAAACCCTCTATGTTATATAGGAAAACAAAACCTTTCTTATGCATCGGCAGTGGGAAGCTTAATGTACGCCACGTTGTATAACAGGCTGAACATTGCTTTTGCAATGGGAGTTGTGAGACAATTCCAACGAAAAAAAACATTGACCTGCGTGAAGGAACCAGGTAATTCCTCTCCTTTGTCTCTTCCTTCCTCTGAGGATAGTGCTCTCATTACCTTATGCAAAAATAAGCATTAGTGTACTTTGCATCCTAGATCTATGTTTGTTTCATATGCAGCCTTGTCTCCTTCCTATTATTTTTTCTAGTCTTTGGTTTTCTTCTGTTTCTTTGCCTTCTAGATTCCAAGAGGCAGTCTCCGATCCAAAGTGGCATGAGGCTATGATGGAAGAGACAAGGGTATTAATAAAGAATGGCATGTGGGAATTACTAGATTTACCCAAAAGAAAAGAGCCAGTGGATTGAAAATGGGTCTTCACAGTAAAACACAAGGCAAATGGGTCTATTGAAAGGTATAAAGCCAGACTTGTCGCCAAGGGGTACACTCAGACATATGGGACTGACTACAAAGAAACGGTTGCACTTGCAGCCAAGATGAATTCCATAGGGTTTCCCCATCTCTTGCAGCCAAGAAAAATTGGCTGCTATATGAACTAGATGTGAAGAATGCATTTCTCCATAAAGACTTAAAGGAGGAAGTGTATATGGCTCCCCCACCTAGTTTCAGGCTCCCCAACAGTGAAGGAAAGGTTTGTAGGTTGAAGAAGTCTATTTATGGACTTAAACAATCTCCCCAAGCTTGGTTCAGAGGTTCAGTCAGCCAGTGAAGAAGAGTGGATATTTCCAGAGTCATGCCAACCATATGCTTTTTGTGAGGTGACGGGGACAGTTGATTATGGTTTTTATTGTTTATGTCGAAGATATTGTGGTGAAAATAAATGATTTTTTTTTAAAGATGATATTACTGGGCCACAAGCCAGAAAATAAAAAACAAACAAAGAAAACCAAAAAACACAGCGACACTATGGAACCCACTTGCTAACATACAAAGTCACCCTATCAGCAACCCTCCCCTCTGACCCCTTTATGTTACAAAAACAACGATTATTATGCTCCAACCAGATAGCCCAAAACGCTACCAACAATGTTGTTCTCCACTTTCTTCTGCCGAAGAATCCTCTCTCCTCAAAATAACACATCAGAAGCAGATCAGCAAGCGCAGAAAGCATTACCCAGCTAACTGATGTTGCTCTAAGAATGCCAGACCAGACTATCCGAGAGGAGCAGTGAATGAACAAATGGTCCACTGACTCTTTAGCGCTCAAACACAACGGACAACCACTAGTGATAATGAAAGACCTCTTGCAAAAATTGTCGATGCTTAAGATTCTATTTATGCCGGCTAACCACGCGAATCAGCTACTTTCAAGGGGTACACCATACGACCAAAGATAGTAAGTATGACTTTTGCCGCCTTTGACCGATGGACAAGATAGCACCGAGTCAGAGACTGCACCAAAAACTCTCCTTTCTTAGAATAGCTCTACACCTAAGAGTCTTTTTTCCCCCGAAATAGGCCCCTTGCCCTGTAACAAAGACAACAGAGACACTAAATCTTCCACCTCAGAATCATTCTTTTGCAGGAGGGAAGCCACACACCCTCGTGGACTTTAGAAGAGAAACAAAAAGCCACAGAGATGTCAGTCGATGGACACAGGTTTGCTAAAGAGGGGAAAGAGTCCTTAAGAGGGGGTATCCTCCCAAAAACGAACTCTACTACCCTCACCTATAGCAAACCAGAGCCCATCTGTCAGAAGCAGGATCTTACCCACTAATTTCTAGAGGAAGGATGCCCAGTACAAGGAAGACTCCCTGGTCCACCAACCCATAAGGTAGGTACCATATTTAGCAGCACCAACCCTTCTCCAAAGGTTAAGAGTCCTCCACACCCACTTACCAAGAAGGGTCGACCACAGACGGACCCTTGATACCTGCGCCTCCCTCAAACACAGGTTTACACACCTCGTTCCAATTAAGGAGACGAAATTTCCTATTCGTCACACCCCCTTGCCACAAAAAATCCCTCCTTAGCTTGTCAATGCAATTCATGACTGAAATAGGGCATTTGAATAGGGAAAAGAAATAAATGGGAGATTGTACATAAAAGCCTTAATAATAGTAATTCTTCCTCCAAGAGAGAAATTTACTCTTCCAGTAGGAGATTCAAAAATTAAGGGATTTTTTGGCAAAATAAATAAATATATATATATATATATATATATATATATATATATATATATATATATATATATATATATATATATATATATATATATATATATATATATATATATATATATTTGGGTATAAGGGTTGCTCGATCAAGAAAGGTATCTTTACATCTCAAAGAAAGTACACCTTAGACTTAGTAAAGGAGACTAGTAAGCTAGGCTTCCAACCAGTAGACACTCCTATTGATCATGATCATAAGTTGAGCAGAAGTGAGGGGGAGTTGTTGCCGAATAAAGAGATGTATCAGAGATTGGTTGGCCAACAGCTCTATATCTCTCACCCGACCTAATATAGCATTTTAATGTGTGGTGAGCCAGTTTATGTAGGCTCCACGAGTTCCTCACTAGGAGGCAGCTGACAGAATCTTGAGATATTTAAAGACATCTCCTGAGAAGGGTCTTTTGTCTGCAGATCATGGCCATCTACGCATAAAGGCCTACACAGATGCAAATTGGGTCATTGGCGTAGGCGAGCAAAAGTCGACTAAAGGATATTGTACTATGTAGGAGGAACTTTGGTCATTTGAAAAAGCAAGAAACAAAATGTGGTAGCTAAGTCTAGCAGTGAAGCAAAGTACAAGGCTATGACCCATGTAGCAGAGTTATTATAGCTGAAAATTTTGTTGTTGTGACTTGAGAATCAAGGCAAATGCACTTATGAAGTTGTTTTGTGATAACAAGGTAGCCATTCGAATAGCACAAAATCCAATTCAACATGACCGTACCAAGCATATTGAAGTTGACAAACACTTCATTCATGAGCAAGTTCTCTCTCAAGATCTTAACTTTCCATGTGTAACAACTGAGAATCAACTGGTTGACATTCTCAATAAGGGAGTTTTGGACAAATAACAAAACATTCTTAGCAAGCTGTGCACAATAGATATATATGTTTAAGTTGAGGGGACGTGTTGAGAAATGAGGTTAGAAGGGCTTTCTTGTAATATTAATACTAATAAGGTTTTTTTCCAACATTACTAGTAAGGTGTTATTTGTAATTTTTTCAAAGTGACTAATAAAAATAATAAAGGGGCTGACTCACCTAGGCTTAAGCCCTCCAAAACTTCTCTTTTTCTTCTTCTTTTCTTCCTCTTTTCTTCTTTTCTTCGTTTCTTTTCTCCTCTTTCATCTCTCTTGCTAGTTCTCTTCCTTTTATTTCTAGTAGGCCAATTGAATTTAGAGCAAGTGGGAGATTGTTAGAAGCATGTGCCCTTGAAATCCAACTTGATTCTATTGTTGGTTGGAACTTTGTCACAGCTGACCTCTTTTGATCAATAGAATTCGGTCTTTATTGACCTTTATGCTCATATTCCTCTTTAATATGATGATACAATTGTGCATGGAAACATTCTCTCTATAGGTTTTTGTTGACCTCTCTTGGATTAACTCTTAGTTGGCTCCATGGTAAAAGAGTAGCGGACACATCGTCTAGGATCTTGTCACGAGAGAGTTGTGCCTTTTCCTTCTCGAGTACCTTAAATTCCATAACCATTTTGAGACTTCAAGGATCTTTATGTGATGCTTTGATACGCCTTTTGATGCTACAGTAGTGCTTGATACACAATTGTTATTGGGTAATTGGGTTCTCATGTTGAGATTTAGTTGAGGCTTAATGGCTAATGCACTTCAAAAAGCAATCCACTTGTTACTCAGAATTAAGTTTAGTAGCTAAATCCAACCTTTTAGATGCTCCATCAAGCTCAACATAGCTAGTCAACATCATAAATGTTTTCGAAGGGTTTTATGAAAGTTTTCTACTGTTAGATCTATTGTTTTCACCATAAATTCATTTTTATCAAGTTTGATAGTATAATGACAGTCAATCTTTTGATGTCTAATTTTGAGCCTTGCATTAGGTTTTAAATGCCTCAAATGGAAGCTGCGCTAAAGTGGAAGGACATAGATCTATTTGGGTATGTAGATTAGGCAAGATGATGGACTTTTGATGTTGTAGGGTGATATCGAAGTCCATAGGACAGTAGAGCACTAAAACTAGAAGAAGAAGAAGAAGTGAGAGTAGAAAGTCTTTCATCTCCCATCCTTCCCTTCTTCCTTGGTGGCCGATCTTATCGATGGCTCATCTTCTCCAACCATTCCCTACAGCCAGCCCTATAGTTTAGAGAATTGATGGGGGCAGATCAAGGAGAGACCTCAAACTAAGAAGGAATTGTATCAATTCATTGTATTAAAAGTTTGCAGCAATAAGATATATTTTGGACCATTCAAATTAGGTTTTTAAGAAATTTATTTATATCCATGTAGGGGTTGATCCTTCATGATTAAAATCTAGTTTTTTAAAACTTTTTTGCTTTCGTCTTTGTAAAAGAAAAAGGCAGCAAAATTGGTATCAGAGAGTGGTCACATACTAGATATAGAGCAAATCCTTTGATAAATCAGATCTGTTATCTATTTATTCTTTCATGTTTTGCTCTGCTTGACTTAATTGGGGGATCCGCATAGAACCTTCAGTTCAAGATTCATGCAAAACCAAATCCCAATTTGACAGATCTCAAAGGTCTGGATATACCTATCTCCAACAATATAGATTGAATCGGTGATTAATTATGGCTTATGGGAAGGATTTTCTTTTGTTTAATTTTATAGGAATGTTGATGATGATGTTTTGGATGGTTTAATGGTTTTGATCTATTTTTAAATTATTTTAATTTGAGTTATATCCTAATAAAGGATTTGATGTATTTTCGCGCCACGGCTTTGAGGCATGCCTTTATGATGTAATCTTGTCTTTTTATAAATATTTTTGTAATTAGCATCATGAATGCCTTCATGATTGATAGATCTAGGACTTTGAATTTAAGACCCAAGCTCGTGAATTGAGGTGCACATGCATGAGGATATGTTGTTCGCAGAGGAGAACAAGATGGACAAAGTGTATCCCATGGGTGGTCAGCAGCATGGATATAACTAGCAGTATCATATCGGCCAATATGGCCGTATTGTATCCGTATTGGCATGAGACGATACGTGATATGGGGTCCTATCGGCCCAATATGAAAAAATTGACCCGTATTAGCCCGTATCGGCTGATACGGGTGTATCGACACTGATACGGGGACGATACGGCTAATACAGGCCGATACACCCATAAAAGCCCAATTTTGATTTTTTTTTTACAAAATTTCACTCATGCCTCCTCTTCTTTTTTTTATTTAAACTATGGAAGAAGCTTAAAAACTCATTTTAAGCTAGATCTAGAGCTATTTTGGGATCAAAACAAATTATTTGAATGGGATTCAACAAATCGAGCGAAGTGGACCATTGCAGGAAAAATCGAAAAGAAGGGTAAACCATCACTTCTTTTTTTTATATTTTCATCTTTTTTTGTTGTATTTCACCAAATCATGCTTGATTTGGATTCAATTAGGGCCGATTTAGCTGACTTTCAACAAGGCAAATTGATAGACAACATTCTCATCAAAGAATGGTCCGATACACCATTGAATACATGGTCAAAACACAAAAGAAGATAAATTCTTAGATATCTCATTTTTCCTATTTTTCTATATTTCTTGCTTTTAAAAAAATTCTGACCAGTATGGCCCCAATACCGATACGCGACGCCGTATTGTATTATTTTTCCACCGGACCGATACATCGACCGATACCGACATTTAGAATCACAGTAAGCAGTATGGCTGTAGATCTCACCACCATGAAAGGTGGTGTGGTGGTGACACCCCTCCCTTTCCCTTTTACTCTTTTTCCCCCTTTCTAGTTTTCCTTTTTGGAAGGAACTCGCTCCGTAAGTTTCCCAATTTGGAAATCCCTTTCCAGATTCCATTTTTATAAGTGTTTTAATCAAAAAGAAATTTGTAGTTTCCAAATTTGTTATTTTCCCCAATTGCCATAAATTAATTATTTTCTATTTTGTTCTTTTAATTATCTATTTTACAAATGTGCCAAATTTGGAAAGTTTTGTGATGATAGGATACCATATCTCATAGATGTTTTAATAACATCCAACTTTTGTTATGGTCAACATGTGCATAATCAATATCATGTAATCATGACCGCCAATTCATGGACATCCCAGATCATCCATATAATGAATGATCCAAATTGTGAAACTTCTATCATATGCTGGACATAATAGTAAAGTTATTGTCCCATGAAAACAAGTTGTGATCATGCATAAAACCAACGATTATGATTGAATCTTGCATAAACCGTTGATATCTCCTTCGTCCTTGACCAAATGAATTAAAATTTTACATGCTTGTATAAAATCATGTGATAAACACTCTAGATGGAGCAGATCAACTAATCGACCACTAGATCTGGACAAACCAATCAAAATACTGAGATCTTAATCTCATAGATCTTGACCATTGAAATTCATAATATACTCAAATTTCATCCCTAGCCTAATATCAACATTTTGAACACATCTAACAATTCATATTTGTTTTTAGATTGACAAATCATGTAGATTTGATCATGATTTTCCATTATGTGCATTGACAATATCTATTCATACAACTTTCTAAATTTGATAGTTGGCACGTTGCACACAACGGTGGTCGTGATCAAATCTCCATAATCCGTGGATTAAAAACCAAATTTGAATCGTTACTTGTGTTTTGAACATAGATATTATGATAGGGATAAAGTTTGAGCCTATTTTGAATTTCAATGGTTAAGATCTAATAGATCTAAGATCAAATGGTTTTGACCAGTTCTATCCAAATCCAACAGTCAGCAAGTTGATTCCTCCATCCGAAGTGTTTATTAAGTGTTTAAAATTTTCATCCAGTCAGATCTAGGACGAAAGAGATATCAACAATTTCTGTGAGATTCAATCACAATCATTCATTTTGTACATAATCAACACATTGTATTAATGGGACACCAACTTAACTAATATGTCCAGCACTAGCTTCCACAAAGAGAGCACAACTTAGATCATCCATCATATGGACAATCCGGGACGTCCAAGAATGGACAATCATGATCAATTTGCATGAGGTGACCAAACATGTATTAGCCCCACATGATATCGACCATGCACGCACTAGAGCTCATGATAATTATTATAATAGGGTGGATATTGTCAAAAAATGTCCATGAATGATATCCCAACCCACCTCATTAAAAAAAATAAAAATAAATAAACTTTCAAATGTGGCACATGAAGAAAATAGATAGCTAAAAGACCAAAATAAAAAATAATTAATTTATGGTAGGATATTTAAAAACTCCAAAATTCACTTTTAATAAAGCACATCAAAGTAAAGTGAAAATGAAGTTTCAAATTGGAAAACTTACGGAGAAAGTTTCCTCCAAAAAGGAAACTAGAAGGGAGAGGAGGAAAGCGAAAAGGAGAAAGAGGGAGGGGCGTCACCACCAAGGTATTCTGTATCGGAAACGGTGGCTGTACTGGTCACCACCATTACCGATATGGGTATCGGGTGTAACGACCGTTACGAACCCCGTAACGGTTGAAATTTTTCTTTTGCCCGAAAAATTCTGAAATAAAAAATCTAGAAAATTCAGAATAATGTAAATATTCCAAACATGTATTCATTTTTTGTTTTGAACATGTTTATGGTAGTGTAACGGTCTACCCTTTGGTGAGAGTGTTGTATCGGGCTATGAATTTGTGAACATGATTATAGGTCTCTAATGTTTATACATCACAATCAAGCATTAGAACTAGAAATCAGAAAAAATGCATAAATACTACCTTCTTAGTTTTTTGAAAGAAAGGCCCTCAGAGCTTTTATTCACTTAAATCACTTCAGTCTACAGTTTTAATCTTAAAAAAACTATAATAAGAGTGGTTGAAATATGTTGTAAAATGATCTAGGAGAGATGTTGGAATGACAAAAGTGGAAAAAAATATAAGAAAAATGGATTTAAATAGAAAAAAAAAGTGACAGTTTTTCAACTGTTACGGGGGTAACAGCCGTTATGCCCCATAACGGCCTTTACGGCCACTGTAATGGCCGATACGATCCGAAAAAACCAACTGCCCTGTTTCACCACCGTATCGTATAACGGTCATGGTCGTTACCTATACGTATCGGCCTTTACGGGCGTATCATAACAGATACGGAACACCTTGGTCACCGCATGGTGGTCATGGTGGGCCGTATGGCCAATACAATGGGCCCCACCTGAGAGATCCATTTTGTCCATATTGTTCTTCTCCATGAAGATATATCCTCCTTCAATCTCCACCGTTGATGAGGTATGTACACCTCGATCACGAACTTGGGCTTGGAATAACAGGCCTAAATCTATCAATCACAAACAAATCTCAAGTAATCCAAGCAATCTATTATGCTAACTACAAAGAATCTATCAAAAAACAAAAGATTACATCATAAAAGCAGGCCTCAAAAACATGACACGAAAATACATCAAATTGTTTGATACGACATCTCAAAATCGTCGTCATCATCTAAGCCTTATCCCAAGTAGTTGGGGTTGGGTACATGAATCCTTCTCTGCCATTCCACTCTACCAGGGACCATAACTTCAGTTAGACCATATGTCATCAAGCCTTTTCTTACTACTTCCGCCCATATCCTTTTGGGCCTTCCCCTTGCCTTTTTAAAGCCTTCAACTTGCACTTTCAATAATCATACCACTAGACCAAATGCCCAAAACATAATTCAAAATAAACTAAATTAAAAAATATATCCAAACCATCAAACCCACCCATCACATCATCATCAACAATATCAAATCAAACAAAAGAAAATTCCCCCCATGAGCCATAATTAATCACCAATTCAAATCAACCATTGACGATCAATATATTAAATCCTTAAGATACATCAATTTGGGGATCAGTTTTGCACGAAACTTGAAATGGGGATTTTACATGAATCCCTTATCAACTTGAGTGAAGCAAAACATGAAAGAATAAACAAATCCACATATCTAAGCTATCAAAGAAATTGTTTTATATCTAACATAGGACTGCTTTCATACCAATTTTATTGCGATTTTTTAATGACGGAAGCGTAATAGTTTTCAAAAACAAAATTTTAATCATGCAAGATCAATCCCCATATAGATATAAACAAATTTATAAACTAATTTGGATGGTTCAAATCATACCATGATGCCACAAGATTATTTTTTTATGCAAGGAATCTATGTTGTTCATTCTTAAATTGAGATCTCTCCTTAATTGATCCCCAATTAAAGAGAAGAACCAAACCCACCAATTCTCTACAATATAGGGTTGTAGATAATGGTCGGAGCAGAGGGGTTCTCGATTAGATGAGCCAACAAATGAAGGGTAGGGATGTCTCTCTCTCCCTCCTCCTCCTAACATGGACGTCCACTAGAGGGGATAGAAGGGATGGCGTTTTGGGCTTAGTCCTATAATCTATTCGCCTTAAGAATAGAATCCATTTCTAGGATGAGCTCTAGGGTTTTAGTGTAGCACAAGTTTTGGTGCTCTGTCATCCTATGAACTTTGGTATATGCCCTACAACATCAAAAGTTCATCGTCCTGCCTAATCCACATACCTAAATAGACATTTACCATTCCACTTTATTGTGGCATTTAATCCAGGCCTCTAAAACCTAATATAAGGCTCAAAATTGGAAATCGAAAGACCTAACTATCATACTTCCATCAAGCTTAATAAAAACAAATCTTTGGTGAAAATAAAAAATCCAACAGTTGAAATGCTTTATAAAACCTTCTAAAAACATTTAATGATGTTGGCTAACTAGTTCAAGCTTGATAGAGCATTTAAAAGGTTAGATCTACCCACTAAACTTGTCCCGAACAAAAAGTGGATTCCTTTTTTAAGTACAGTAGGCCCCAACTAAATCTCAACATGAGAACCCAATAACACTTGTGTCAGCCACTAATCTAGCATCAAAAGCAAAGCCTCACATAAAGACCATTGAAGTCCTTTGCAATCTCAGTTCTGAGGACAAGTCTTGGTTGGTGCATGATCAAGTCGATCTAATCCAAGCTTAATGGGGTACTCTTCATTAGGAACTTGATGTTATCCATTCAATATAGGTATTCAATGGCCTAGAACTAGATCTTGGTAAATAGATGAGCATTTGTACTCCCATGCATGAAGGGCGACAACAATTGAATGCCCAAGGTAGAGATTATGATATGTATTTTGTAACGGTAATGGTGGCTGTAACAGCCACCACCATTACCTTTACGATATGGGTTGTAACGACTATAATGCCTCCCGTAACGACCGTTACGGTCCCTTTTTTTAGTAAAAAGAAAAAACTTGAAAACCTATATTTACCCCCGTAATGTTGAAAAAAAAATCCAAAAAACTTGTATTTGCCCCGTAACAGACCGTTAAGGGGCTGTTACAGCCTTTACAGGAAACGTAACGGGCCATTAATGGCAGTTACGGATCATTTTTTCCATAACGGCTATTAAACCATTACGACCTCGTAATGTGTAACAGTTGCCATTGTTACCTTTACGTAGCAGCCTTTATGACCCTGTAACAACCTTTACAGCACACCATGAGATTATGCTAACTTGTCATCGATTCACATTACATAGGATGACCATAAACAAATTAGGAATTCACTAAACCAAAATATGGAACATCAAATATGGATGATTTCAGGTACTCAAAATATGGAACATCAAATCTCCAATAGCCTGCCTAGGTAATTATCTCCATTGAATTCTATCCCCAAGGCACAAAAGAGATTCCATAACAATCCCTTATAACCCATTAATTCGTCCAAGTTTCCAATCACAATTAATAACAAAGCACATAAAGAAGTTGGTCACTTGTGACCCTGCACCATTCACCAATGAAGGTCACTAATGACCAAGTTCCAACCAACAAAATATTAATCAAGTAAAATTAGCTTTGTAGGGCAAACATAAAGCCAACAGGACCCACTTTACAAGTAGGTTTAGTCAATTGATTTGGAGATGATGCAGTGTCAACCTGATCCTAGGATAACGAGTAAGTCGGCATCGCTAGGCATCAACATTAACACCTTTGTAGAGGAAGTGACATCTCCCCACAATTCTTTTGACTCATCAACAAGGTAGAAAGGCAATCAAGCATCAAGATGTTATGAGACACATAGCGATTACATTCTTAGCAACACTAATATAGAGTAACGGAGGGGAGGTGGTGGCAATGATGGTGGCAATGGTAGTGACTAACAGCAATGATGGCAGTGATGCAATGACTGTAACAATGTTCGTAACAGGATTTTGAGTTAAATGCCTCTTAGCCCCATTCATTGGGGAGAGGGCCTTTGACAATGCCACCCAGGACCTATATCAGGGTTCTCATCCTGTCACAACATGAGCTTATTAGCCTCCAAAGAAATTCCCACTTCGGAAAAAGCAGCTAAGTGACAATCGACTTCGATGTGTTTAGTTCTTTCGTGATAGAGCGAATTGTTTGCCATGTGTGAAGCAGCCTGATTATTACAATGTAACTACATAGGTAAGTACAATGTAAATCTCATTTCTTGCAACAATTTCTTAATCCACATCAACTCACAGGAGGTATTGCCATTGCTCTGTACTTTGCTTCAGCACTCAATCGGGCCACCATACTATGCCTTTTGCTCTTCCATGTGACTAGATTTCCTCCCACAAATGTACAATATCCAGTAGTGAATCGTCTACCTGCTAAGAAACTTGCCTAGTCTGCATCTGCATATCCTATGACTCGAAGATGACCATTCTATTATTAGTACAAAATTCCTTGACTTGGTGCTCCTTTAAGGTAATGCAAAATTCAAATAATTGCTTCCATGTGAGGTGTTGTTGGTGCCATACCATGCTCACTGCATAGGATATGTCTGGTTGAATAATAATTATTTTAAGTTTTCAAACCAATCTTTTGTACCTCCCCGGATTCTCCACTGCATCTCCTTTTAATCACTTACATGCTTATGATTAGGATCCATTAGAGCGTCAACTAGCTTGGCCTAATGAAGACCCGTCTCCATGAGTAAATCCAAAACGTAAATACATTAAGATAGATTAACTCCTTTGAATCCATCTACTTCTATACAAAGGAAATATTGAAGATGACCTAGGTATTTTGTGAGAAATTGTTGTTAAAGATACTACTTTAGTTCTTCAATCCCCTTGTTGTCGCTACCAGTAACAACAATATCATCCATGCATACTACAAGCACAATGAGACCTGAAATAGCTTTCTGTACAAAAATGAAATGATCAGCATCACTTCGAACAAAACCATAGTTTAATACAAGCATGTTAAATTTGTCAAACCATGCTCACGAAGACTGTTTTAACCCATATATTGCCTTTTGCAGTTTACGTACTTTGTCAGACTCCCCTTGAGCAATAGATTCAGAGGTCATTTTTTATGTTAAAGTGGAAGAGGAGTCAGCCACGGTCAACAGCTATAAACAATATAACCCAAATGGAATTCAACTTGGCCAGAGGAGAAAATGTTTCACTGTAATTAACACCAAGTGTTTAAGTATAACCCTTGGCGACTAGGCAAGCCTTCAACCGTTCAACGGTACAATTTGGATGATACTTGATTGTGTAGACCCATTTGTAACCCATAGCATGTTTACCAGTCGGAAGAGTGGTAAGTTCCCAAGTGTCATTCCAATAAAGTCCATCCATCTCTTCCTCCATAACATGTTTCCACCCCCTTATGTAACAAAGCTTCCTCATATGACTTGGGAACAATGTAAGAAAACAAGGACAATGCAAAGTTGTGGAAATTTGAAGATAAGCAATGAAAGGAAACAAATTTAGAGATGGGATGATCAGTAAATGTATGCTTAGCTTTTCTTAGGGCAATAGAAATATCAAATGTATCTAGAGAACTCACTGGGCCATACGTCTCTAAAGAAGATATGTTGGATGGCATGTCATGATCGGTTGCACTATCTGTTCGTTTTCATCATGATTAGACCTTCAGTTGAGGCACGGTGGGAATGAAAGAGGAAGTAGATGATAGACGTTGGATATCTTTGATTCTTTTTTTAAGGGGGGTTGGAAGTCTTCGTTGACAGTAACAGGAATGGGAACAGTTTCCGTATCAAGAGATTTGCTATCTTTTGAGAGCAACAGGGTAGACTAAAGGAGATAACATTTGCACATACATCATCTTCATAGTGATAGATTATAACAACAATAACATGTCTGTGTGCATGAATATCCAAGAAAAATACATTTAATTGCTCGAGGATCGAACTTATCATATCTAGACTCCAACTGATGGACAAAATAAACATATCCAAAAAATTTAGGAGATAAAAGAAACAACGGAATATCTGGGAACAAAACTTGATGAGGCGATTAAACCTTTAAAACAAATGAGAGCATCCAATTTACCAGAAAAGATGCTTCGAGTACTGCATCACTCCAAAAACTCTTAAGAACATTCATGTGAATTAAGAGAGCACAAGTTACCTCGAGGAGATGATTTGTCCATTCAATCCCTTTTTTGTGGGGCGTGTGAGCATAATGTCTGATGTAGGATTCTTGTTAAAAAAATAAATTAAAAAACTTACTAAAAGCTTCAGACATGTACCTCTTGCATTATCAGACCAAAAAACAGACACTTTTGAATTTTCCCATGCACACACAAACCACTACAAAAAGTCCGACATACAAAAAGCATCCTAGATTTCTTAAGAAACTTTCAACACAAGCAAGATAAGGGGCACTAAGGGATAAAAGAAAAGAAGAAACAAGAAGATTTGGAGAAGAAAAGGGATTAGAAATGGTGTAGCTCTGATACCATGTAAATTAGTTGAAAGAGAGATGAAATAGAGAAAAGGAAAGAGGAGAAGAATGAGAGAGAGTAGCCAAGGTTGAAGCCCCCCGTCATAAAAAGTTTGATAATTACAAAAATGCCACTAATAACAAAAGCAAAAATCCTAGACCAAGATTAAAAAAAATAAACAAAACAACTCATCTGAGTCTATGTAGGCTCATATCACATTCATAATAGCAGCAAAGATACGTCGAAGAGTAGATGACTTGGTATCATTCTATCATGACATGCACAATACTACCCATACATGGAGCAGCAGTACTATAGCCACCCTAGTAGTGATGGAGATGACGACTTTGAGCCACCTCGAAATTCTCTGTGGATTTGAGGGAAAAGTGTACTTTTTGTTATCTTTAGTTTATGGTTTTATTTTAATATTTTATTCTTTATATTGTATGATATTTAATTGATATGAACTCATTTTAGATAGATAATTGCATCATTTCTACCAGGCAACACAAGCACCTATATAATGGAAACTTATTATGCACACTTGTTTTTTTTATATATGTTTTGAGTTCTAAGTGTGTAATCGTCTCTTTTAGCATCTCTTGAAGTTTCATTGAAAAATTCCATCGTTTTTCCCAATGGTTCCCTTAGACATCGATACCTACTCCAATGCATGCGATATCGACATGTTTCCTTCTCCCAGGGGTGCAATACATGCATACTAATACTTAAAACACTCATTGTTGGTTTGTAGCAATATATGGCCAATAGGATCACACAATTTTTATATTTTACAGTATATGTTCTTTGTAATCATGTGTTAAAACGGCTCTTGAATAAGAAGTAAACAAACCCCCCCCCCCCCCCCCCCCCCCCCCCCCCCCGCAAAGGTGGAGGCCAAAGACTAGTCTTGGCATCCGTCCATATTTGAAGGGGAAATCAAACACAAAAGGGAAAAAATTTTAACTTTAACTTACCCAACATGAATCTCAAAAAGAACATATATTAACAAACACGATCAACAAGTTGCATTGCTTGCTTCAAAACTTCCACATGTACACTTGCTCTTTAGTCCTTGCCACAACTAGCTTTCGCATGGACCTTCATCTTCAAATCTCACAATAGATCTGACCACAAACGCACGATGGCCCACTTTAGTCCATCACAATGGTTATATATGAAAATGGGCCTCACAGATATTCATGGGACACAAAGGCACAACCCACCATATGGTGGTTCTACAACGATGCGAGAAGATTCGTGTGGATCAGCCCTCGAACGATTTAAAAATCCACCTTAAAGAAATAGAAGAAGAGGAAAAAGAAGAGAAATGTGAAACTAAGAGGGAGAAACAAATACAAGATCAACTAGGCTCTAATACCATGTAAACTTAATTGATAAGAAGAAGAAGAGAGGAGAGAGAGAGAGAGAGAGAGAGAGAGACGGGTTAGGGTTTGGAATAACCCACGCATTCCCACCCCTCCTTTTTATATTAAACTTTATGAGTAATGGCGAATACGTCCTTTAAGTTACAAATGCAAAAATACACCCTATATCCTTTAATAACAGAAGCAAAAATACCTACAATGTCCCAACCTCTAATAATAGAAAATATAATAAAATGGAAATAGGTGGGTTGTACAAAGTTACAGCCCACACCCGTTAGAATAGCCAATCTACTTTCCCGCTTATTTGGCAAAGTGAAGATTATCAAGCTTATGATAATCCAGTCATCCTTTGATAAAAGCTTGAAGTAAAAATATGCCATGGCAATTCATATTTCTTACTTGTGGAACACCTTTCTCCATCCACATTGATACTCAAGATTCCATTCTGCCTTCTCCTCGTATTTGTTATCCCATGGAAGCACTCTACATTCTTACCCCCTTGTTAATCCAAACTATTCTAGGCCTCTAACGCAATCACAAGCCTTTCTTTCGAATTTGAGTTTGAGAGAGCCCCATTTGATACTTTCCTCAATTGTGAAGAAGTCAACTTCTTCTTTACGGTCCAATTGTTGAATGCATAGTAGAATAGACTCTTTTACTTTCGCAAGAATACCAAGTATTCCCTCTTCCATTATTTAATGAAGCCTTCTAGCTTTTTCAACTTTAACATCACTGACCCACCCTTCTACTGAAGGCGACCACCATTCTTTAACTTCAGCAACGAGTCTGTCCTCCTCAAGCCACATCAACTTAAAAGGAAAAGCGAAAGGCTATCAGCATCCCTCACTTGTTTCCAAGATAACCAAGAAGTGGTCCGAAGTGGGTCTCAAGGCACCACACAAAAAACACATGGGTAGTGTTCTCCCACTTAGCAGATATCAAGAACCTATTGAGAAGTGATGTATCCAAATTTGCTTGGTTATTTGACCAGGTGAATCAACACCACACAAGGGGATAGTTATCAGCCCATGATCATCAATCCAATGAGAGAACTCACACATGCATGATGTGGTATGGTCACCTCCTCTCCTCTCTTGGAGGAAACAAATTACATTAAAGTTCCCACCCATGCACCACAGATCATTCCACCTCAACCTCACGCTATTAAGCTCTCCCCATAATTCATCCCTTTGGCTTTGATCTCACGACCCATACTATCTTAGAAATCCACTTGAAGCTGCCACACATTTCCTACAATAGCACCAAGATAAAGAAGAGCCAATGAACACAGCCAAAACCTAAAAAAGCGTCTATACACCATCCCACCGCTATACCAGCTAAGGCTCCAATAGGATCCAATATAAACCCCCCACCTCCCCAAATTGAGTAGAAGAGATGGATATCCTATTTGTGAATCTTAATTTCCTGCAAGTCCACAATTTGAACCTTTTCTTCAAGCATCCTAACTACCACACATTCCATACACCAATTCAATTTGAACTTTGTTTTCTCCATCCCCTTATGTCCCCAGATTACCATTCAGTGATAATATCGTCAATACAAAGGAGGGTTTGAAAAGGCTTTGCATATTGATAACACGGCAAATACCTAGAAATATTAACATTTACGGGAGTTTCAGAATCACCCGGTTGGCGATATCGGTATTCGGTGATATCATCGATAATATCGTCAATATCTCAAACACTAGTCTAGATCACCACCTTAGGAACTACAGTTCATTGAAAATGAAATCAAAGGCACTTTATAGCTGTCTGCAGTTTCTTTTAATCTTACCTCTAGAGAGGCTAACACTTAGGCAGATGCTCTGGGTAAAGAATCCGTTCATGCATCTACATTTGTAATGCTTATCCATTGCCTAAATGGATAGTGACCCTTCTCTTTTTTAACATACTTGTGTTGCTTAAAAAAAATGAACTAAAAGGTAAAACTAAATTCAAAGAAAAAAAAATTCTTCTATGATTTTACCAAACAAAGTGTAAGAGGAAGCGAGATCGAATTCGGGTGCTAGACCAAAAATGAGTCATTTTTATCCTACATGCTAGGAAGATGTATCAGAAATTAGTCCAATTGCCTAAGCTAAAATTATACATTTATATCAAGGTATTCAATAACAGAAACAGATGCCATTCCGGCCAGCCTTACAAACGTTACAATATGGGCCGTAACAGTCGTTATATGCCCTGTAACTTTTTGAAAGAAAGGAAATGTATCGCGGATCGCTACGGGCCATTTCTTCAAGAATGGAATCACAACCTTGTATCACATACCAGGTCACATCATTACAGTTATATAGTGGCTGTTAGGTAACCATTTTTTTAATACCATAATTTATACACACAAACGATAAATGATGATTAATGCAAACTCTGAATGGGGAAGCAAATAGATCAAAGAAAAGAAGAAAGAGATTGTGGGAAAGGACCCAACAATCTTCTAGCCAAATGCATGAACGAGATCACTTCCCCCCTTCAACAACTGCCGTAGAGAAAATATGAGAATTTTCATAAAAGAGAATATTATTCAACTTATCTTATTCCACAGGCTTGGGCCTTATTAATAATCAGTCCTTAAAATATTCAATAAAAACTATGGAATCTACAAATAGAATTCCTTAGCTAGCAAACAACTGAAAAATTGGAAACTGCCTAAATAAGAAACCACTTAAATAAGAAAATTCTAAGATTACTTCTTACCTAATATAAAGATATCAAAGAAAACTACCTAATGTAGAGATTTAAAAGAAACGGAAAGTAAAAATATTTCCTAATGTAGAGATTTGCCTTAAAAAAAAGGAAAGTGGGCCCTTTCTTGTGCACACATGTGGAGCGTGCACATCTGGGATGTGGGGTGATTGCATCAATGGTGAACCAACAATGCTAACATAGTAAAAGAAAACAATTAATGATGGCAATGATGACAGTGTTGAGGATGACAGCGATGACAGTGATGACGATACACAACCCATTGCTGCAACAGGCCACAAGGATCCTGGTGCAGATCATTCATGCAAGAATAGTGCCATGATAAGATGCAAAGAGCCGAAAATTGTGTGCATGCGTTTGGTTTGTGTACTAAGTAGATGTGGACATGAAGCACACATTTTCAGCATGCTTACATTAAAATAATGACAAGAAGAAAAGATCAGAGTCATAGAATGACAAGAAACCGCAGGTGAGATGACTGAGCTCTTACGTATGACCCATAAGGTAAGCAGGACTTTGCGCCATTCACGAACACTTCACCATACATTCTAGCAGAATCACGCAGTCTTCCTAAAGTAAGACTGGAACAAACATTAGCTTCCACTTTTAACCTTCAATGACACGTCAATACAACAAATTGAAATGCTCGCATAGAAATCAACAAAGAAAAGAAAAAGAATAAAAATAAAAAAAAGACATCAGAAATAACAGCAATCAACTAGATAAGACAAACCTGCAAGTGCCCTCAACAACGTGGATTTCCCCGATTTCGCGGGACCCATGATAACAGTAAGTGTCCCCGGCAGAGCGTATCCATTGGAACTCTTAAAGACCTTATCGGAGTACTTCCTCTTCCCCTTAATCATAACTGTCAAGTCCTTCCACACAACCGATGCCCCTGCAATCTTCCTCGCAACCATTGAACCCTCCGGCAATGGCGGGGATGGTAGGGACCCGCTATTAAGCTTAGAGAGGGATGGGGAGGCTGTTGCGGTCGCGGCATTGATTGAGTCACCCCCTTCTTCCTCCACCCGCACATCGATTTCTGTGTCCTCCCACTCCGGGGAGTCCTCAAATGAGATGGGTTGGCGTAGAGAACCCGGTTTACGAAGGTAGAAGAAAGAACTAGATGGGACTCTACTCGTGGGACTACTCGCCGATGAGGATGACGACCTGTAGTTTTCCGAATAAGACTGTATTTCCTCCATTCTCGTTGGTCACACGGGCCACAATCTCGATCTACCGAAAAACTCAATATTTAGTTATCCAAATAAGATGGCAGACTTGTTCAGACTTGTTCCAAACTTATCCCAAGGACCCAAATCTTGACCCATCAAAAACAAACTCCTGCAGCCAAAACGATGCGTTCCAGGACTAATCCAACCAAATCTCAAACCCTTGGAAACTACTTCAGTCCTGCTCCTGCACAAGAATCCAGAAAAACATGTACTTAGGGACAGGTGGGTGGAAATATGTAGTAGTCAGTAGACAATCCGACACGAATCACAAAAGAATGTGAGCCTAGTCTGACAAGAGAAAATAAATCATCTTGATCACAATATTTATCTGAACGCAACTTGCAGCCACCAAACACAGCACAAAAGGCGGAACTGAATGAGGGTCACCGGCATTTGCAGAAACCGTACCGTTACAAGGTCCATCCAAACCCTACCAAAACCTTCCTCTCACCAAACCCATTTCGAAACCAGAAGACCTAATCATCCTTCACATTGCAAAAAATAAAAAAATAAAACGAAACAGAGAAAGAGAAAGAAATAAAATTAATTAAAAATTACATTGCCTTTAAAAGAAATTTCCCAGAACCGACATGAAATGCAACTCCTCCATCCCCAAACCCACATTTCATACGCACACAAATATCAAAAGAAGATAGTAGGAAAAGATTATAAAAATAAAAAAATAAAATAAATAAAAAAAATAAAAAAAATAAAAAAAGGAAAAGGAAAAGGCAAAGAAGGGGACATTCAAACCTTGCTACAGAAAGGGAGGGGGAGCTTTCACACTGCAAAGCGTCGAAATGATGCTGCTGAAGACGCTTTTTCTTCTTTAGTAAGGCTGCAAAAGGCAAATGGAAACAGAGAGAGAGCTGGATCTAAGAAGATTGTGATTTTTGTTTTAGTGAAAGTGAGTGTTAGTGATGAATTTTCTTTTTGGATCTTTTTGACCTGCTTTTTCCATCTTACTGTCCCCGGGCCCATTGGTCCGCTCCTTGGATTTTTCAGTTCTCACAGAGGAGCCATGTTCCGGTGACTTGGTTTCGGTACGACGGGGATTACGTGAGGCGGTGGTAACAGCTAAAATGGGTGAGGGCATCCCAGACGGTGGGGCCACCGTGATGTATTGATCCTCCAATTTATATATTTGTCGACCATTACATCACATTATATGCATGGTTTTCATGTTTAAAGACTAATCTAATAATGTTTTTGTGATTGTAAGAATGAGGGGGAGATTTCATCAATTCATGATTAAAAGAGTCACTTCGTATGCATTGAAGATCAATAGAACAAGTGCCAAAAGGTAGAGGAAAGAAGCAAGAAAGAAAGAGAAGAGAAAAAGAAGAAAATCTGAAAAAATTATCTTAGACAAGTCTAAGGTGCTCCAAAAATTTCGTTTTTCAATTCCAAGTTTCCTAAGTGCGGGAGGACTCCGTAGTTCCACGATTCTTCCAAGTCGGTGACACCTCCAAGCTATAAAATGACACCTACAGCCTCTTCTTAACCCATCTAGCAACATGGGGAACAAAGAAATCAAGACCTAGGGCCTTCTTAGCCTCCTACAACTAGTTTTTTTCTTCTTCTAGTTCTAGTTTCTAGTTTTTAATGCTTTCTTTTAGTTGACCTATTAACTAGAGCTAAGAGGTAAAGTTTGTAGTTTGTTTTAATGCTTTAATTCGTTTCTTCAAGTACCATTTACTTATTTATAGACTTTCAAATTCTAGTTTAGATAAAGGTTAGATTTTTAGAAGTTTTGTGAGAGTTTGTATACTCCGGACATGAGTTCCTTGCAATTCTCTGAAATTACCATGATTGGGTTGTTTGAATTCGAATTGTAGTAAACCTTGAGCATGGGATAGTCTCTTAGCATGGCTGTTACTCCAAAGGCTACAAGTTCAAGTTCTATGTACTTCATTAAAACTAGAAATCTGATTTCCAGATTTAAATGGGACTGTTTGTGCTTAAATGTTATACCCTCCAATTAGATAAGAGATAGGACTTTGATTCTAATTGTGTTGTGCTTAGATGAATGAATTGGTATTGAACTACTACAAGTGGATTTTTGATGCTCTAGTTATTCTTATTTTCAGATTTTTCTATTTTATGTGAAAAACTATTTTCCTAAACTTCTTAGATTCTAATTATTAGAGTAGTTAAAATTGATTACTTCTTTCCCTGTGGATCGACCTCGGTCTTACCGAGAATTATTGCTACGTTGCAGCCTTGCACTTGAGGCGAGCGAACATAATGTATGAGCCTTACATCCACTTTGTTTATCCGTTTTGAAAGCTCATGCCCTAAAATGATCCCAAAAACGAAGCAGACACAAATCTTAGGTGAACCATACCATCGGAAACGCTAGCGATTGAATACCGACCATTAAAAACTTCTAGGGGCCACCCGAACGTGTATTTGCCATCCAACCTATTGATGAGATCACAAAGACCTGGATGAAGGTATTAGATCCAAAACGTTTGTGGCCCCACAAAAAGTTTTTAATGGTCAATCACCATTGTGTTTCTTATGGTGTGGTCCACTTAAGAATTGGATCCGCTTTTGGGATCATGCCCTAAAGTAATATGTCAAAATGGATGGATGGCGTGAATTTAAGGCACATGCATTACATCACAATGGGCCGCAGGACCAAGGATCCACTGGGTTAGGCCTCAAGGTATATATTGCATATCTACGTTATTTATCTATTTTTTCAGCTCATCTTACAGCATAGGGCATGTTTGGTGCAAGAGTAAAGGGGATTAAGTGGAATGGTATTTGCAAAAGTGCAATTATCGCATCTGTTAGTGAAGTGTCTATTGGCTCATGGGATTAACCACGGAAACAGACGTGGGATTTGTGAATCAATTGTGTTTGGAAACCGATTGTATGGTGTGCCACCGTAATGTGTGTTGACGTCACCAAGTTTTGTGGGCCCCACCATGATGTATGTGTTATATCCACATTGTCCATCCATTTTACAAATCATTTTAGGTCATGATGCAAAAAACGAGGTAGATTTGAATCTCAAGTGGACCACACCACAAAAGGCAGTATGGATTGAACGTCTACCATTGAAAACCTTTTGAGGGCCACAAAAGTTTTGGATCATTTTGATATTTGTTTTCCTACGTTCATCCAGGTCTCTGTGACCTTATGAATAGATTGGATGACAAACAAAAATCATGGTGGGCCCTAGGAAGGTTTCAACAGTGGAAATTAATGTACCCACTGCTTTTTATGGTGTGGTCTGTTTAACCTTTGGATATGCCTCCATTTTTGGATCATGCTCCAAAATGATCTCGTCAAATGGTTGGACGGTGTCAATATAACACATACATCATGGTGGGTCCCACCATGACGAAATGCGTACGGCTGAAATCCAAGAGGGATGGCGAAATTCATCCACGGTACATGCACAAGGTTCGAGGATTAAATCTGGGATGTACGTTGTCTTCACCAAACGACCGTCGGGATATAAAAAATGAGATCGAGGGTGTCAATCCCGTTAAATCCTCTTTAATCCCCTTTACTCCCGTGCACCAAACACCCATAGTCTTATGGGCTGGATTATGCTCACATGTGCCTTTTTAGGGGGTATATATATGTGTGTTAAAAGCATGAGTGTAGTATATTTGACTTGAGTCACTACTAATTAGTTACTCTACTTCCACTGTTGGCTATACTCTATAAAAACCTTAGAAGAGAGAATCTGGAGATTCTCAACTCTAAAATGACTCATTGATCTATGTTAAAAAATTGAGGATAAGGGACCATAATTACAAAAAGAGAAGGTGTTAGGCATGAAATTATGCTTATTGCTCACACTTGAGGCACTAAGGGCCTGGTTGGTTTTCCTCATTGACTGTAATTGTTAATGCACTTTTTTGTGACATATAAGTGCACATTGTTTATCAATCACTTAGGTCAGTGAGTCTAGTGTCGTTGAGCTTAATGAAGACGAAGACCAAAGACTCAAGTGGCCCTACTGCATCAAGGAAGAAGAAACAAGTAAAAGTGATGCCTTGGTGTGCCTTAACCTTAACCAAAGCCTAGGTGTCCCATAAGATCACCCAACAGAGGGCTAAGAGGTTGCATGTGTTGCGTGATCCAAGACCAAACCGATCTGCACATTGCATGGGCTGTCCGACCGGTCGTGACCGGTCAGCTGGACTGGACCGACTGGTCTTGACTGGTTGGACTGGCTCCCAGTCTTCATAGCAAGATACTGTGTGCGCAGGCCATTAGGCCAACCGGTCTTGACCGGTTGGGCAGACTCCCTTCTTATACAGCAAGCTTCCTGTCTTGACTGGCAATTGGCCGACCAGTCTTGACCGGTCGGGACGAGCCATTTTTTGCCTCTTTTTCAACCGTTTGGAATTCTTTATAAATGGCATTGGCTTGTATTTGGGGAAGAGTAAGAAGGATTTTGTGATGAGTGAAGCCACCTTTGTTGGAGACCATTTGAGGCTCATTCCTAACCTATGCAAGGCATCTTCCTTGTGCTTTGACACAAGATTGGAGCATTCCAAGCTCATGAAGAAGATGACCTTCATCCCCTCTTGATCTCTAGAGTTTGGATCTTCCTTGATAGGCATATCCTTATCTAAATCTCTAAGATGAGATCGTTGTAGGTGAGCAACTCTAGCCAACCCATTCATATTGGTTATAGAGTTCTCAAACTTATCCTCCTATCACCTTGGGCATGTCAAAGGCATCACAAACAAGGTGATTGATCAAGTGTAGCTGAGGCATTGGCGACGTAACGGCAACACAATTGGGGGAGCAAGGGAAGCTGATTGAAGCATGGGAGAGCAAAGATCAAGCAACCCGAACCGACGCTGAACAAGGGGCTCATTTGACAAGTAAGGTTGTCTTTATTGAGAGTCCATCCACTCAATTCCTTGTGGGAGTTGAGTGTAGAGTTTGTTTGTTAAACTTGAACTAGGGTCATTTGCCGATCCTTGGCTTGTTTGTTAAGCCTAAAAATCTATGGACGTTGGCCGTTCCTTAGGCCTGTTTGTCGGCCTAAAGACTAGGGGTTGTTTGGCACTCCTTGGCTTGTTTCCCGGGCCTAAACAAAGTCTCCAATGGGGAGCCTTCGACACGGGAGTGAACGTGCGTCGAGTTAACAGTTAGCCTATGTCCAAAACTCCGTTTGGGTTGAGAGTTAGCCCTTTGTCCAAAACTCCGGTTATGGTTGAGAGGTGAACCGGTAAAACCTCCGTGTAAAGGTTGAAAGGTGAACCTCATTTAAAACCTCCGATAGTGAATGCCGGTGTGTTCAAAACACTATACATGCTTGTGTTTGTGGTTGATTGAGTACATTGTTATCTTAGCATTGAATGTTTAATTGTTAATTATGTATGCTTGATAAGAACGTATGTTAGACACTAGATAGGCACATCCACACACAAGATGTACTTTCACTAAGTAGTATAGACTTGAGCTCATTGATCCATTCTCAAAAGTCTACATAAGTTGCATAAATTAGGTGCTTGATTAGTTAAATTATTTGATTATCTATGCATGCTTAGACTAGGTTGTTTATTGCCTAAATCATATGCTAGTCTTGTGATTGGACCCACTTAGGCTTGGATGCCGAAGTGTTCTTGCTTACTTAGTTTAATTTGTTAAATTGTGTAAGTAGGTGAAGAGAATTTTAAAAGGTCCTAATTACCCCCCTATAGGACTTAGCCATAATTCTAGTTGCTCTTTAAGCTTCCGCACATACAAAGGTGCCCTGTTAGACTACCGATGTAATTTCAATTCGCATCAGAGAAGGTTGCTCTTCAAGGACTTAATCATCTAGAGTAAGATCCGGTATCGGAGCATTAGCATGATGTCTAACCGAGATGGGGGTACCACCAACAGTCTACCATTCTTTGACAAGTCCAACTACGCCTATTGGAAGGCTAGGATGAAGATTTTTTTACAATCCATGGACCGTCCGGTGTGGCTAAGCACACAACGTGGATATGCCTTACCCACCGAACAAGTGGGGGTTGATGGGAAATACATTATCATTCCCAGAGATGATGAAAAATGGAATAACAGTGAGAGAGCTCAATACATGGCAAATACCAAAGCTCTCAATGCGATTTGCTGTGCGGTTTCTCCGGATGAATTTCAGCGCATTCTCACATCCGCAACTGTAAAAGAAGTGTGGGATATTCTGGAGGTTACTCACGAGGGAACTAGCACAGTAAGACACTTGAAGCTTTAGCTCTTAACCACCAAACTTGAAAACATTAGGATGGAAAAGACTGAAACCTTTATGGAGTTCTATACAAAACTTTCTGATATTTGCAACTCCATGTTTGTCTTGGGTGATCGGGTTCCGGAAGGACGTATATGTAGAAAAATACTTAGGTCCCTCCCGGAAAGATTTAGCACCAAAGTAGTAGCCTTAGAGGAGTGTAGAGACATAGAAACATCAAAGTAGAAGAACTCATAGGTTACCTACAAACTCATGAACTTCACTTTAAGGCCCCCTCTAGAAAGAAAAGGATCACTCTAAAGTCCGCTCACAGATATAAGAAAATTAAGAGTGAGTCAGAGGAAGATAATGATGATGAGGATGCTGAAGAAGAAAAATTAAACAAAAAATTCAAAAGATTCCTCAAATTTGATAGAGGGAGTAGCCGTGACAAGAAGGACAAGAAGGGTGATAAGCATAAAGGGAAATCATCAAAATCTTCATCTGTCCGTTGTTACGGTTGCGGTCATCGTGGCCATATCACCCCGGAATGTCCGAACGGGCCTAAACCGAAAGGTAAAAAGGCAATGGCTGCCACTTGGGATGATATGGAGGAGTCTGAATCCAAATCTGGTGACTCCACTAGTAATGGGAGCTAAAATATTAATAAAACTCTCATGACCTTCACCACTACCTCTCTTCCCCCTAATCTAAGAGAGGATCCCGACTGCTATCCCTTATAGGAGAAGGAGTTCCCAACTCACCTCATGCTATATTTTATGAGGGTGTTGTGAAAATTAGTTACCCTTAGGCCTTTCAAACTAAACATAGTTAGTAAGGGTAGCTAGAAAGTGATTCTATAGGAATATCCAAGGATTTCAGCCTCATTTTTGTGTGTACGGGCAAATCAGAGGATTCAAGCTTCATGAGCTCAAATTTAGTAGTTTAGCGTTGTTTTTAATTTGTATATTTGCTTGCTAGCCTATCACCATGCTTAGATTAGCTAATATTGCTAAATTATATGTTACATTGTATGTTAATCTTTGCTTAGTATTGGTCTTGATATACCATTTGGGGAGGTTAGTTGATTAGGCTATAAGCCCTTTGTGCTTTTATTGCAAATGTATATCTTTGACCAATCATGCATGATTAACTATGATTAGATATTTACATTTTCTTGTTAATCATGTTCCTTAACATGCTCCACGTTTTTATGTTCATGCACCCTATACTCTCCTTGTTAGCATGTGCTTATTATTTTAACTGCGACATACTATCTACTTTTACCTTAACCTTATTGATGTATCATTAAGGGGGAGAGAATAGTTTGTCAATTGCTCACAAAAATGGGGAGAAAGATCAAGTCCCACCAAAACTTGTGGCTATGTTTTGTGATGCAAGAATTGATAGGTTATGGGGGAGCAAACTGAAGAGGAGCTGATGGGTTAGTCATGTCAAGAGTCCTGTATTTATTTCATTATCAATGTAATCTCTTGTTCATGTGATTGTTTTTGCAGGATGGGTTTTTATAAGTAATTGATAAAGGGGAAGATTGTTAGTGCACTTTTCTGTGACATATTAGTGTATCTTGTTTGTCAATCACTTAGGTCAGTGAGTTTAGTGTCGTTAAGCTTAATGAAGACGAAGACCGAAGACTCAAGTGGCCTTGCTGCATCAAGGAAGAAGAAACAGGTAAAAGTGATGCCTTTGTGTGCCTTAACCTTAACCAAAACCTCTTGATGACCTTAACCACATTAAGCATACTTAGTCATCATAGATTGGCCCTAGGTATCCCATAAGATCACCCAACAGAGGGCTAAGAGGTTGCATGTGTTGTGTGATCCAAGACCAAACTGATATGCACATTGCATGGCCTGTCCAACCGGTCGTGACCGGTCAGCTGGACTGGACCGACCGGTCAGACTGGCTCCCAATCTTCACAGCAACATGCTGTGTGCGCAAGCCATTGGGCCGACCGGTCAAGCAGACTCCCCTCTTAGACAGCAAGCTTCCTGTCTTGACTGGCCGTTGGATGACCGGTCTTGATTGGTCGAGACAGGTCGGGACTAGTCATTTTTGCTCATTTTTCAACCGTTTAGAATTCTTTATAAATGGCATTGGCTTGTATTTGGGGAAGAGTAAGAAGGATTTTATGAGGAGTGAAGCCACCTTTGTTGGAGACTGTTTACGTCGGATTTTGTAACAGGGTCCTCCAGACGTTCGCCTTCCAGGCAGTTTCCTCCAGAATTTGAAAAAGCACAAAGGAAAACTATGGGTGGCCGGCGTCCAGCCGATGGCCCTCCGAAGCTTAAGTTAGACGGGACGTGGTTGTAAAGGAAATGAAGGGATTCGAAGCTCAGAGCTTGTGTACCTTTCTTATCGATGAAGCTGTCCATTTATATAGATCCAAATGACCCAATATGTTACGCAAGACGTCAAGATTACCACTGATTTCTAGGGATAAGATGTTTATCCTATTGATCCCGAAATAAAGGAATGGTCCAATCCAATTAGACCTCTAGTCAATTACGTTCCCTGATGACGATCCCCTGAGGTTTGGAACCATGACTCAAGATGAGCCCAACATTGGTCTATATGGGCTGCTGGTACTGAAAAGGCAGAGGACGCTCGGGCTCGAAGATAACTCCTCGCTGATTTAAGATGCAGACTCTTTTGCCGACCACTATTGAGAGGCTCGTATATTCAGAAGGGTATTCCATACTTTCCTAATATTCGAGCCCCGATCATAAGGGCTTGGTGACTCGTTGGTTGTGCGTCGTATTTATCCAATATGTGAGCCTCAACCAGGTGGGCTCACAAGTCGAATACTGTCATAAGGGTGCTCGCACTTCATAAGGATGCTCGCACATTGGATACTATCATAAAGGTGCTCGCACGTCGGATACTGCCATAAAGGTGCTCACACGTCGCGAGTCTTTGCTATCTTCGACCACATCAATTTGACTATAACAGATGCCTCCCAAGTCATTGCCGCCGAGAGAGTCTAAGGGAAGGACTTACTTACTGGCTTGCATAACCACCTAAAACTCTCCTAATGCGACATCCGTCCACATATGCTGAAATGTAGAGGGGGTATACATGTGGATGGAGCACTTGTGGCATGTAATATCCCGAGAATGTAATAGGTTGAGGGGAGACGATCTGAGCAATGATTGCTTGAAGATCTTCAAAGGGCTTTCCCTCCATAAGACCCTACTTCTCTCAAAGTTTCATAGAAGAATTTTGCCATTATATATATATATATTTATATATATATATATATATATATATATATATATATATATATATTTATATATTTTATGCGTTCTCCCACCGGAGAAAGTCTATTCGGGGGAGCGTGGGATCTTCGAACTGAGCAAATATAGATTCGATCGACGATTTGTTTCTCTTCTCTGGAGTACCAAACGCGAGCATAACATAATTATGAACAGAAAGTTCTGGAGTATGGAGGCCTGAGAATAAACTAGCCCGACTTGGATGAGATATTATTGCTTCCGCTTCCTTATGCTCAAAAACTCTTGCCAATACATTATCCTCATTTCGTTCCGGATTTCAATCCCTAATGGGAGGCTCCATGAGCAAAAGCCCCTGTCATAGTGAATCCGGAAATGTATTGATGATGAGTCTCTGACGCAGCTTGAGTAGTAAAGTCTTGTGCCATGAATGCATGAGCGGGTAAAGAATCCATGTTTGTGTTGAGCTACCAAGGAAGAAGTACCCCTAAAGAAGCTGGAGCAAGGCCTAATTGAATGAAAATTCAGAGAGTTATTGATTGTGAGGGACCTGGCCAAATTGTTCTCCCGCTCCTCAAATATCTTTTATACCATGCCCTATTAAAAAGTGAGTTCTGTACATATGACCAGCGACGATAAAAACACAATCAATGGCTACTGACGTGGCGGTGAGCGATATCTATCAGTCAGCCACAAACTTTGTTTGATAAAGTGGGTGGATGGAATCCTCCGAGAAGAGTTTTTATAGCAGTTCCCGCACCGGTACCGAATAAGTGACTACTTTTTTCGGAATTTAGAACATAAAGATTCCACTAACCTGTAGGGCGTCAGGGATACTGTCTTACATTGTGTTTCAATTTTCCCATTTGATATGCTCCCTCCCCGATTCGGGAATAGCAACATGAACTGAATGCCCCGTCCGAGCCAAAGAACTGACTCCGAAGAGTCCCGACAAATGGTGATTGAGACGAGCGCATTTCTCAACCGGGTTCCACTGAGGTTGCAGATGGGGCACCCGCACGGGATGGCGGAGAACGAAATAGTCAGAAAAGAGCTCCAGTATGAAAATATTCATTGGTGCGTGAACCAATTGTATACCACCACTGAAAAATACCGGAATAAGCAATATTGACTAGACCAGGAGCACCTCCTTGGGTACTTCTACAGCTGGTTGACCGATGCGAGGCGAGCATGAGCAATAGGTCTCACATAGTTGGGGTCACCCACGCCTCGAAACCGCCTTGCCAAGCCACGTGGGACGAATGACCAGAAGATCCATGGACAGACAATTTCTTGCTAACTGACCGATCCTCCCCCGCCCACACCCCACGGAATAATAAGTAGGTGCGGGACTTGCTTCCGAAAGTGTTGCAGATATGAAGGGACTGCACGAGTCGGGAACAAAGCTTCAATCTGATGCTGAACCAGTAGGGAGGTGAACCTCTCGCCTCAATCCCAAGCTGCGTGATAAGGTGGAGGAGGAAATTGATGCTATGTTGGGGGGAGGCCTTCTCTCCCCCGTCATAGAATCTGAGTGGGTTACTCCCATCGTCATCTCTATCAAGAGGAATGGTGGAAGGAAGAAGGGCATAGACTTCATCATGCTCCATGATGTATGCGAGATCCCCTTCCCACACCATTTACGAAAGAAATATGGGGGGCCGGATCGCGAAGTGTACCCTTTTACAGATGGTTTCTTCGGATACCATCAGGTAGAGATCGCGGAGGGAGGAGACAAACGTCGAGACTACTTGAATAGCGGATTGGGGGGTTGCTTTGCTCATAATGCAATGTGTAATGCCGGTATGAAGAATGCTCCTGTTGTCGGATTGTGATTTCTGCAAAAAAAGATTTTCTTCATGATTCCGGAAGTAGATTTAGATGATTGGACTCTTTGCGGTCCTCTTAACATGTGGATACTCTCAGATTCATGTTTGAGCGTTGTCGCCGCCACTCAATCCCCATAAAATGTTTGACCTAATGGAATATGACTTTGTTGACATGTTGCATGCATGGTCGGAGGGTTTACTAGTTTATTCCGTCAAGATCTGTATTACAGATGGAGCCACCTGCCATACAAAGAGGACGTTCGTGCTTTCTCAAGACAGAAAAAAAGGATCAGTTTCAGATTGATGATGCTCCGAGATAGGAGGCAGCATGTTTGCTATCACTACCGCAATCGACTGCAAATGCCTATGGGAATTGATTGGTCCGCACGTAATCGATAGAAATGCAATCTCTTTCTACCTGCCCTTTTTTTTTCCAGATGTGAGATGTGTTCCCTCACCACTCGAGACGTGTTTCCGTTCCAATACCATTTGGTGCCGGGGATGGGCAGCGTACCTGCAGTTGTCGCGTGCCTGTAGTCGCAGATGGTTGTTTCACAGATTTGGCTGGAAAAGCGAGGCAGGTGTCGGTCGGGAACGGGGCCCGGGGCCCCCAATTCATTCATTGGCTCCATGAATATCATGAAAGTTGCTTTCTTTATTGTCTCATACACGTAAAACCTGTATTCATTTCGAATGAAATAGAAACTTCTTTCTTACTCCCACCCCTTCCCACCCACTATGTCACTAAATGATGGGCGGGCGGGAGAAGTAACTGATACAGAGGGTTGGGAACTGATCCAGATAACATGTTTCTCATTGAGCGCACTAGAGACAGGCTGGGGGTGCGCACGGTACATACTGGGAGGACTTTTAAGCTTGCTTCAAAACGCTTATGACTATATAGTCAAAGGCCCCCCTTCTTTATTAAGGGGCCCGTCAGAGTCCTTAGTGGTATATAAGGCCCTAACGAGTCCGTCAGTCTGCTTGCTGGCTTTGATGCCAGTCGTTGCTTGCTGGCGCGGGGGACATCTCTCAGGGCTATTTAAAATATTGAGTGGCTGCAATGGGGCCGTTTCGTCGAGAAGGGTAGACGGGTCGCCTTATAGATATCATATGGATTCTTCCTTTTCGCAGGAGGGGATCTGAGGAGCTCTCATCATCAGAGGATGAATTTTCTCTATCTCTGTCTTCTTTCTCCCCGGGGGGTGAGGAGAGAGCTGGTGCAGCGACACTGCCCTGAATAAATTCCCTAGTGAGAAAATCCGGGAGAGAGTTCGAATCGCCCTTGATGTGTTCAACTTCACAGTTGAACATGGAGAACATTGCCTGCAATCGTGCAAAGATCTGAGTGGCAGCTAGGGCCTTAACATCCTTGGCAAGGACTCCTTTAACTGACTTGCAATCTGTTCGAAGAGTGAACTCCTGGTTGAGAACGTGAGCTTGGAACTTTTGAATTGCTCGTAGAGCAGCAAGGATCTCCTTCGTCAATTGTAGGGTAATTGGCCTCTGCTTTGTTCCAAGTGCCAGAGGCGAATTGAACTAGTTCCTCAGTACCGCTTGGAGCTACCTGCTTAAGGATAACACCCCAGTCGATTTCTGAAGCGTCGGACTCAATGATCTTGGGGTAAGCTTCACAAGGAAGGGCGAGTGCTGGAAGACGCTGAACACGGGCCTTTATGCGCTGCACTGCTTCAGTGTGTTGCGGGCCCCAAGGCTCTTGAGAATCTTTTCTGAGACGATTCGAAAAGCGAAAGGAATAGATAGGTTGGCTGCTAGGTCCTGGTAATAGGGAGACAAATAGTTGAGGTAGCTGAGGAAGCACTGTAGCTGCTTACGGTCACCAATCTTATCAGGGAATCGAGTGGCGAACTCAATCGAGTGCTCTTGTGGGAGAATTTGACCGACGTTGGATCCTTTGACCGAGAAAATCAACAGACCCCTGGAACAGCTTCATTTTTCGAGCTGATAGTGCCATTCCATAGCGTTCGATGGCCTTTCGAAAGGCTTCAACGTGCTTGATGTGTGACGAGATATCTGGACTGAAGATGAGAACATCGTCGATATAGGCAATGGCAAAACTTTCGAATGGCCAGAGAATTTGATCCATAATGTGCTGAAATTCTGATGGCGCATTTTTCAATCCAAAAGGCATCACATTCCATTCGTAGTGAACCATCAGAACTGTGAAGGCTGTCTTATAGCGATCCTTTTCGGCAATGCGGACTTGCCAAAATCCTGATTTGAGGTCGAATTTACTGTATATGTAGGATCCGGCGATTCGGTGCAGTAGTGTTTGCGCATTCGGAATTGGATAGCGGATCCACTAGAGGGCCACATTAAGAGGTTTGTAGTTGATGACCAGACGTGGCATGCCTCTTTCTCGTTCATTACGGTTGTTGACGTAAAACGCCTGGCAGACCTAAGGGCTACGGCTTGGACGAATGAGCTTCTTTTCTAGGAGATCATCGAGTTCCCTTTTGTTAAGCTCGCGTCATTTTTTGCTCATCTGTACCACACGAGCCTTTGATGGAATATCTTGATCTCCAAAACCTTCCTTATAGGGCAGTTCTACCTCCCAGGTGTGGCGCTCCCAGAACGTTGTAGGGTTAAGCGAACAGACTGTTGCTTCGAAACGTTTACGGATCGCCAGGATCTGTCTTTGAATCACGGGATCCTCGACGTTTGTCAATCTGTTTTAGGCGTGGGAGTTCGACCTTAACGTTGGAGAGTGTCTGCTAGATTGTTCGCTTCTGTTCGTGTAGATAGCTAATGCGAGAGGACTGGGGTGGAACCGAGAACGTCAAATCGTACCTCCTTGCCATTGATGAAGCCGATAACTCCATTAGATCAGACCGTCATTGGTCTTATTGTAGAGAGAAAAGGTGCTCCTAGGAGCACCGGTTGCTCGATCCCAGCTAACAGGACGAAGTCAAACGTGAGCCGTGACTCTCCTTTATGGATTTGTATCTTTCGGGCAACGTAAGGTGTGTCAATGGGATGCCCATCAACCGCACTGACTTCCACTTTGCAGGGTTCCCATAAGGACACGGGGACGTCGGTCCTTTCGAAGACAATGGAAATCGGCGCCTGAGTCTAGAACTGCTGTGAGACTGCGCTTCTCTCCCCCAATAGTAAGGAGAATTCGAGTCATCCATTTCTGGGAGCGCATCGTGAGGGCGCTAATGAACAGGCTATCTTGCTTTGTGTCCGATGGTTCGTGTTGATCAGGAACGCTGCGGGGAGTTGGTGCTTCGAAATCGGAAGGGTGGAAGGAGTTATCCCTGAGACACGTTTGTTCCAGACGGCGAATTCTGGATTTGAGATCCTTGCCATCTTCCTGCAACTTTCGAATTTCGTTGGGTTTGGATATCGAGGGTCTTCCTGGGAGAGTCGTGGGCCAGCACAAGATCATTTACGGCCTTCATCGAGACAAAATGTGCTGGGTCGACCTGGCGGTTTCGATGATGAACCCTTTGAGAAGAAGAGGCACTCATCATCGAGATGGTGCCCTTTTCTGGGACAGCGGGCTTTTCAGGCCTGTCCTTCTTGACTTTCTTCTCCTTTTCCGGTAGACTGTCGTCGGTGTCGCTTTCGGAACCTGACCATTCGGAGCGGGAGAAATCTGTGTTCGACGGCCATTCTTCCGAGTCGTCATCGTCGTCGAGGTCTCCGGAGATTCTTTCTGCAAGTCCTATTCGCTTGGACTTACAATCTTTTGCAAAGTGTCCGAACTTATTGCATTTGAAACACCGTGTGCGGTTCTGTCTGTCGCCAGACTTCTGGTGTGAACGGCCCGGGCGCCGCTTGTCAGACACCGTCTTGGGTCGTCGTTTCAGTGATCGGCGCCTGCCGAACGAACTGGAGGACTTCTTATGGCGGCGATGGCGGGCTGGCTCATCATCAATTATTCCGAACTGTTTACAGAAACTTGCCTCCCCGAAACATAACCTAGAATAAGATCTTCATTATCTAAACGAACCCGGAACATACCATTGGGAAGTGATTCAGTAATGAAACCTTCATGAATCCATTTTTGTTCTTTCATTCCACCCCTTGAAGTATCAACTAATGGAGGAGGAGTGATATTAAACAACCCGTCTTTCCTCTCTTTTTTCACAAATAAATAGGAAGTTACGGATCAAATTCGGATACCAGAAGGATCACCATATATAACACAAAACTTCTCCTTCCTTCTAGTCGAGCTTCTCGATCTGTCATTATACCTCTAGAAGTAGAAAGAATGACAATCCCCATTCCACCTAAAATCCTAGGAATTCGTTGATAGTTGGAATAGATTCGTAGACCGGGTCGGCTGATACGCTTTAAAATATTTCTATATGTTCCTTTCCTATTTCTTCTATGTCGCAGGGTTGAAACCAAGAAAGATTTGTTCCTTCCTAACGTTTTCAATAAAACCTTCTCGTAGAAGTCTTTTAACAACGCTTTCGGTGATATTAGTAGATGCTATTCGAACCGTTCCTTTTTTATCCATGTCGGCATTTCTTATAGAAGTGAATATATCGGCAATAGTGTCCCTACCCATGACGAACTATAATTATTGGTGCCTCCTAGTTTTGATATAATAAACATGTTCCGTTTTTTTTTTCTGTTCATTTTTGATTATTTATTTATGAATTCTTAAAAGTATATGCGTGAAACACAATCAATCTACTAATTGATCTATTTCAGATACCCTACTATATCATATCATGGTCTCATCTACTAGTATTTATAATACCTCAGGAGCTAATGAGACTATTTTAGTGAAATTCAACTGTCTCAATTCCCGCTCCAAAAACTCGAGTTCCTTTTTGATTTCCTTCTTGATCAATGACAACTGCTGCATTGTCATCATATCGTATTATCATACCGTTGTCACGTCTGAGTTCTGTACATGTACGTACAATTACAGCTCTGATCACTTCTGATCTTTCGAGAGGCATATTGGGCACTGCTTCTTTGATTACAGCAACAATAACGTCACCAATATGAGCATATCGGTGATTACTAGCTCCTATGATTCGAATACACATCAATTCTCGAGCCCCGCTGTTGTCCGCTACATTCAAATGGGTCTGAGGTTGAATCATATCATTTTTTTTTTTACGAATTCCCGGTGCCCCGATAGATATCCCTTTGAAGATATCCATCCTTGGTTGGCCTCATCAACACCTCATGGGATATCGGTTATCCAATTCAATTCAATGATGCCCAATAACTCCTACTTGAATCAATCCAATGAAAATAGAAAATTCTTATCTTAATCTTATTAAGAAAGATATAACTCATGAATCTTATATAGAATCAAAATTTCTTATGATGACGTTGGGCCTTTGATAGCCAACGACGTTCTTTCTTATAGTGGTGTGTAGTTAGCAGTATGTACGTTGGTGTGGGTTCGTATTCGTTACGAAGCCAACAACAAGGTGTTGGGCCAAACAAGCTCAATAAGCTTATCCTGTTGTTGCGGTTGGTTCGGCGTTGAGCCGCAACCGCTTGTTGATTGACTTTATATAATTATAATGTATAGGTTACTTAACATATTCACTCCCCGCCCGACCGCATTCCACCAAGCACCTGCTGAACAGGCTGACGATTGCTGTAAAGAGCCGTATACGACTACTGATGAAACCGTATAGCGAAGCACCTAACGCGTTTATCATATATCGCGGTCTATCGAGATTTTGTTGGTGTTCAGTGTACCGTACTGTATCGAAAAGAATGCGCATTGCATTCTATTCTCCCATCAGACGTTTGTGGGAAAAACCCACGCACGCTCGGGCAAGTCTCTCTATTGGTTGGAGAGCAGAACTGTCAAAGAATGCACCAAACCACATGATTGTTCTGGAATGGCTCCTCACTATCGTCGCTCCTTGTGATGCTGCGGAACCATGGCAATTAGGATCTCAAGACGCAGCAACACCTATGATGCAAGGAATTATTGACTTGCATCACGATATCCTGTTCTTCCTCATTCTTATTTTCGTTTTCGTATCTGTTCGCTCGCCTCAAGTGTAAGGCTGCGATGTAGTAATAAATCTCGGTAAGACCGAGGTCGATCCACAGGGAATTAGAAACAACTTCCAAACTATTCCAGCAACTTAGTTTTGCAAGAAAATAGGATTCAATTTGGTAATTAAACTAAAACAGCAACTTAATGGAAAATCAGTAATTTAAAGTACTAAGGCATTCAAGGATCCACTTGTAGCAATCCCATGTAAATCCAATCAATCCAAGTAAAGAGTACAACTAGATTTGAAGTCCTATCTCTCATCTAGTTGGAAAATAAAGCACTCACACACATTCAATCCCATTCAAGTTGAACTAAGTTCTAGTCCCAATCAATCAATGTAGAATTCAAAATCATAGCCTTCGGAGTAACGGCCATGATTATGGACTATGGCCTGCTCAAGGATTACTATATTTCGAATCTAAACAAGCACCATATGATAATCTTAGAGAATTCCAAGGAATTCATGTCCGGAGCACATGAACTCTCATAAAACATCTCAAACTACCAACTTAAGAACTAGAATATGAAAAATCCAAACTTGAATTGAAAATTACTTGAATTAACTTGAATCAAACATGAAATTAGCTACAAGCTTCACCTCTCAGCCTTAGCTGAGAGATTCTAGCCGAGCATTGTCATAGTACAACTAGAACTCATAATAGAAAGCATAAAAACTAGAAAAACCGAAAATTGGAGGGTTGCAGACGCTCCACGACAGCTTCCTCTCTCTAGAACCACATCCCTTAGCTTCTATGATGACCTAGGGAGAGCCCCTAGGTGTCCTTTTATAGTAGGAAAGCTCCCTTGCATCGGAAACATACAGAATCCGCATAAGGTTACGCAGTGCGCGGCGAATTTCGGAACCAGAAATAGAAGTTCCTGATTTTTCTGCGTGGCCTGGCCGACCGGTCACGACCGGTCGGACCTACTTTGCAAACAGTCCAGGGAGTTTCCAAGCAGCCACGACCTGTTGGCCGACCGGTCATGACCGGTCGGACCAAACTGATTATATGTCCAGCGAGCTCCGCAGCAGCACCGACCGGTTGGCCGACCGGTCAAGACCGGTCGGACCAACTGGTCCTTCTTCCAATGGTGTCCAGAGGTATGGTCGACCGGTCGGACTTGCTTTTCTGCATCTTTTTCTTCGTTTCTTCATTCTCTTTTCTCCATCTTTCTTCTTCCTTCTTTGGTCCATCTTGGACCTTCCTTCAAAGGTTCTGAATGGCCTCTTTTTGGTCTCCAATTGAGTGAAGTCCGCTCTCATCCCTACAATCACAAAACATGCATTAGATGGGCCTTTTAATCATGAAAACCATGCATACCATGTCATGTAGTGGGCAATGCAATGTATAAATTGGAGGTTCAACACACCCCCCAACCAGCTTTTTGCTAGTCTCGAGCAAAACATGCGTGAAACAATTTCAAACCTCCAAACCAACTCTCTTCCAGAAACCATGTTTCTATCCATTCCAAGACATATAAGTATAAAATTTGGAGAAACTAGGTGATAGAAATTGCAAACTTAAACTCTCAAAGCATAAGAAGTGTCTACATGAAATTTCAGCTGATTGATTGATAAATAGAAGAACTCGAACAATCTCAACCCAGTGTGCATAGTGAAAGTTCATCTCATGAGTCTCTGGGATTACCTTCTTCATAGATTAAGTAAACCAAGGATTTTAAGGTGCACAGAGCAACAACAAGCCTATGACAGGAATTTGCCTTACCGTCCTTCCGACGGCTTTCACACTACGTCCCATTTCCGGCTTTGGTTACGGTTCGACCATCCCCCGGTTGGTAATAGGTAGCCCTTTTCGAAATTTTTCACCATTTTTCCTCCATTCCCGATTTCATCCTTTCTTTTTCTTTTTCTTTTGATTTAGATATGATTTTTAAAAATCCATATCTTCCGTTATTTTCCCATGGACAAGGATGGACAAAATACCCCGGCTTGGTTTCTCAACACCTGTAAATCAAAGTATAGCTAATCCACAAATCACATAAACCGTTCAACTCATGAAAATCGTGTAATGTGAACTAGGTGTAAAAAGTGTTCAAATTTTCTATCAATCACAGCAATAGGGGAACTAACATATAAAACCATAATGTTGGGAGAAATTCAAGACTTACAACGTCACACACTTCGTATCTCCTCTTCTTATACTCTCATCTCGAATGCATGGAAATAAGGTTTTCTAAAAGAGTTTTGAAATTTTAGAAAATTTGAAAAAATTTGCGCATATGAAGCTCGAAATATTACAAACTGCTAGATGAGGAATCTCATCTCACCCCCCAACCAATTCTTGCATTGTCCTCAATGTAAAAAGATATGCAATGAGCATGAACATGAGAGCAATGGTAAAATATGAGAGAGTGAGAACAATAGTACCTAAGAGAGCGATCATGGAAGTCTACAACCCAACAACTAAAACCTACTAAAACAGTAAAACTAAACCTACCTATGCTATACCTCCATCAGACTAGGAGATCAATCATCCTGATAGACAGGATCATTCAGAGTGATGGACATGTCCTCTGAATCAAATTTTTCAACAAATGGTTTAAGGCGTTGTCGATTAACTTTAAAACAGTTACCATTCGCTGCATTCTCAATCTCGATAGCCCCATGAGGAAAAACTTCTTTGACAATATATGGGCCGGTCCATCGAGATCGTAATTTTCCCAGAAAAAGATGAAGTCGGGAATTATACAAGAGTACTTTCTGTCCTTCATGGAAAGATTTCCTGAAGATGTGCTTGTCATGGAAGGCCTTCATCTTACTCTTGTAAATTCTCGAGTTCTCATATGCATCGTTCCGGATTTCATCAAGCTCATTTAATTGAAGTTTGCGAAGCGAGCTAGCCTTGTCAATGTCAAAATTTAAAGCCCGAATTGCTCAATAGGCTTTGTGTTCTATTTCCACGGGCAAGTGGCAAGCTTTCCCATAGACAAGTCTATAAGGGGACATTCCAATGGGTGTCTTGTAGGCGGTACGGTGAGCCCAAAGTGCATCATCTAATCTTAGGGACCAATCCTTGCGATCCGGTCTCACCGTCTTTTCCAAAATCTGCTTGATTTCCCTATTGGAGATTTCAGCTTGCCCACTTGTTGGTATGGGGTACTCACTTTATGCCTAATACCATATTTCTTCATTAAAGCTTCAAAAGGTCTATTGCAAAAGTGAGTACCTCCATCACTAATGATGGCTCGAGGCGTCCCAAATCTAAAAAGTATGTTTTCTTTGAGGAACTTGAGAACCGTACGATGATCGTTGGTTCTACATGGGATAGCCTCTATCTATTTAGACACATAGTCTACGGCAAGCAAAATATAGACATGTCCAAAAGATGAGGGGAATGGTCCCATGAAATCGATGCCCCAATAGTTAAAGACTTCAAGATGTTGAATTGGGGTGAGAGGCATCATATTTCGACGGGATAATCCTCTTAACTTTTAACAGCGCTCGCATGCATTGCAAAAATTGTGGGTGTCTTTAAATAGCGTGGGCCAATAAAAACCACACTGTAGAATTTTTGCAGTTGTTTTCTTGGCTGAAAAATGACCCCCACATGCTTGATCATGACAAAAGGAGATGACGGAATTATGTTCATCATCAGGGACACATCTCCTTATAATTTGGTCTGGGCAATATTTAAACAATAGAGGTTCATCCCAGAAAAATCTGCACACTTCCCTTAGAAATTTACGTTTGTCCTGCGCAGTCCAATGAATCGGCATCGCACCTGTGGAAAGATAATTGGCTATATCAGCGTACCGTGGTGGATGCATAGCAACAAAGAGTTGCTCATCAGGGAATGAGTCCTTAATAGGTGACTCGTCAATGAAATTTGGTAGGACCAAGCGGGATAGATGATCCGCCACCACATTTTCTACCCCCTTCTTGTCTTTGATCTCCAAGTCGAATTCTTGAAGGAGTAGGATCCATCTAAGCAAACGGGGCTTAGCATCCTTCTTAGAAAGAAGGTGTTTCAGCGCCGCATGATCCGTGTAAACAATAACTTTGGATCCTATTAAGTAAGGCCTGAATTTGTCCAAGGCAAAAATGACAACTAGGAACTCTTTCTCCGTAGTCGAATAATTAACTTGGGCGGGATTCAATGTCCTACTTGCGTAGTAGATAACATGGGGCTTCTTATCCTTCTTTTGGCCTAACACCGCCCCAATAGCAAAATCGCTCGCATCGCACATCAACTCAAAAGGAATGGACCAATCTGGTGGTTACATGATAGGAGCGGTTGTCAACATGTCTTTTAGCTTTGAAAAAGCTAATTGACATTCGGCACTCCACTCAAATTGGTTCTCCTTTTGTAGAAGGTTATATAAAGGCCTTGAGATATGACTAAAATCCTTTATAAATCTTCTATAGAAACCGGCGTGTCCAAGGAAGGACCGCACATCGCGTATGCTTTTGGGTGGTGGTAGATTGAAAATTATGTCAATTTTTGCCCGGTCTACCTCTATTCCATTGGACGAGATGATATGTCCAAGGACTATTCCTCTTTGTACCATGAAATGTCACTTTTCCCAGTTTAAGATGAGTTTCTTCTCCTCACACCTCATCAAGACCAACTTTAAGTGCTTGAGGCACTCATCAAATGTACAACCAAAAACAGAAAAGTAGTCCATAAATACCTCAAGAAACTCACCCACAATGTCCGATAAAATACTCAACATTCATCGTTGGAATGTGGCGGGTGCATTACATAGCCCGAATGGCATTCTTCGGTAAGCGAAGGTACCAAACGGGCATGTAAATGTGGTTTTCTCTTGGTCCTCCGGGGCTATCTCAATTTGGTTGTATCCGGAATAGCCATCTAGGAAGCAATAATAGGAATGGCCTGCTAACCTCTCCAAAATTTGATCCATAAATGGGAGAGGAAAGTGGTCTTTCCTAGTAACCGTGTTGAGCTTCCGATAATCAATACACATACGCCAACCGGTGGTCACCCTAGTTGGTATAAGCTCGTTGTTGGCGTTTTCTATGATGGCAATACCGGATTTCTTGGGGACAACTTGGGTAGGAATCACCCATTGGCTATCTGAGATGGGGTAGATGATACCCACATCTAATAGCTTTAACACCTCTGTTTTAACAACCTCCATCATGTTTGGATTTAGCCGTCTTTGAGGTTGCCTAGTCGTTTTTGCATTTTCTTCAAGGTGTATATTGTGAGTACAAACCGAAGAATCTATCCCTTTGAGATCCACTATTGTCCAGCCTATGGCTTCCCTATGTTCTTTGAGTAGCTCAATTAACTTGAGCTCTTGGTCTTTCTCTAGGTGAGAGGCAATGACAACTGGGAAAGTTTCCTCTTGACCCAAATATACATATTTAAGCTCCGATGGTAATGGTTTAAGGTCAAGCTTCGGTGGTTTGATGTTAGACGGTAGAGGCCTTGATGTGGTTGGTAGGCAACTTTTCAAAATGGGGCCTCCACCGGCTAGTACCAACTACCGGTCTTTCTATATTCAATGCTTGCACAATTTCACTAATGATGGGGTCTTCAGAATTCATGAAATGTGCTAAGCATGTCTCCAAGCTTTCTAGTGGTTCAAGTTGGAGGAGTTCTTCTTCTTCAAAAGATTCAAGCATGTTTACCTCGAAGAACTCATCATCATCGACATCCCTATGTCTTTTGCCCAAGTGAAACACATTCACCTCTAATGTCATGTTTCCAAAAGATAGTTGCATCACCCCATTCCGGCAATTGATGATTGCGTTTGATGTGGCAAGGAATGGGCGGCCTAATATTATCGGTATTTGGGTGCTAGCATCCAAAACCGGTTGTGTGTCCAAGACGATAAAATCTACCGGGTAGTAGAATTTGTCAACTTGAACTAGAACATCCTCAACTATCCCCCTCGGTACACGGATAGATCTATCAGCGAGTTGCAACGTGGTTTTGGTGGGTTTTAATTCACCAAGACCCAATTGCTCATATACCGAGTATGGGATCAAGTTCACAATCGCCCCCAAATCTAGCAAGGCACGTTCAATCCGGTAGTCTCTAATGATACATGAGACGGTGGGACTACCGGGATCTTTGAATTTTGGAGGGGTCTTTTGAGTGAGAATGACACTCACTTGCTCAGTTAAGAAGGCCTTTTGCTGCATATTATATTTGCGTTTTGTTGTGCATAGGTCCTTTAGAAACTTGGCATAAGAGGGGATTTTTTTGATGACATCAAGCAAAGGGATATTAATCTTGACTTGTCTGAAAATCTCTAGAATATCATGAGAGTTTGGAAGAGATTTTGGGGCAACCAATCTTGAAGGGAATGGTGCTTCGGGCTTGTAAATGCGTTCCGGTTCTTGTGGGGCTAAGTTAGATCCATCCTCATCCTCAGAATTTACCGGATCATTAGGCTCATCGGCCTTCACCGGAATAGATTTGTCAATTTGTTTACCACTTCTAAGAGTGGTGATGGATTTGGCTTGCTCCATGTTTTGGTTGGAAGGATTAGGGATGCTCACTTCATGTACTTGCTTTGGATTGGGCTGAGGTTGGGCCGGAAAGGTCCATTCCCTAGCATTCAAGCGTCCCTTAATCTCATCAACCGAGACTTTAAGCTCTTGGAACATTTACTGATTTGTTTCATTGATTTGCGTTTGCCCTTGTATAAATGCTTTCAAGGTATCCTCCATTGAGAACTGAGGTGGGGCCATATTTTGCATGGGTGGCCCTCTTTGAGAGTTAGTAGGATTGCCTGTAGGAGCATTCTTTCAACTAAAATTTGGGTGGTTCTTCCAACTCTCATTGTACGTATTACCCACCGGTCCATTGAAAGGCCGTTGGTACCCATATGTGGCGTTTGTATGTTCATGTAATACCTCTTGAAATGCAGGAATTGTGGGACAATCTTGCGTAGCATGTAAATCGGTGAGACAAATCCCACATATGGTTTCAACAGCTTCATTGGACTTTGGAACTCCACTTTTACTAAGTTCCATGGCCTCAACCTTCCTTGTGAGGTTGGCTATCCTTGCATTCACGTCGTCTTCCTCCTTAAGGACATAGATCCCTCCTTTCTGTTGAATAGGCTTGGGGTTATTGGGTTTATCCGAGGTATCCCAATATTGGGCATTTTCAGCCAACATGTCCAAATAACTCTAAGCCTCATCTGGATTTTTGCTCATAAACTCGCCATTGCACATCATCTCTACAAATTGGCGCATATTGGAACTTAATCCATCATTGAAAAAATTTATAATTCACCAACTCTCATAGCCATGATGTAGGCAAGTAAGTAGGAGGTCCTTAAATCTCTCCCAACATTGAAAAAAAGATTCACCCTCTTTAGCCGAGAAATTCATTATGGCTCTTCGAAGGGTGTTTGTTTTATGAGCCGGGAAGAACTTTTTCAAGAATTCCCGGGTCATCTCAACCCATGACCCAATCGAATGTGGTATAAGAGAGTGAAGCCAATCTTTGGCTCTTTCTTTCAATGAAAAGGGAAAAAGTTTAAGTCTAATGGTATCTTTTGAAACATTGGCGTACTGCAAGGTAGCCACCACTTCTTCAAATTCTTTCAAGTGTAGATATGGGCGGTCAGAGTCTAGCCCATGGAACTTTGGTAAGAGTTGAGTTACACCCGGTTTTATGTCAATGTTTCCCCCATTTGGTGGTAGAACCACACAAGAGGGTGTAATTGCACGGGCTAGTTGTAGGTAATCCCGCAATGATCTCAGTGGAGGAACATTATGTACCTCATTCTCTCCTACTCCTTCTTGATTTACGTTTGTAGTTGGAGTAGGGGGGGGGGGGGGGGGGGGGGGGGGGGGGGGGAGGATTCCCTAAAGGTGTTTGATCCATACTCCCCAAACTTTCACAATGCTCTTGGTAATTTCGGACTCGTCTATGGACTGACAATGGTCCAACTAAACCACCTTCAGATTGGAGACGATTTGAGTGGTTACGTTCCTAACGGGACATAAACCACTCAATAAAAACTACACTAGTCCTAAATCCTAGAAATTTGAAAATAGAAAATCTGTAAAAAGCTAAGTTAGAAAGGCATCACCTGATGCGCTTTTAACTAGAGAAGAAATCCTACAAAACCAAACAATTTGTTAGTTCTAGAAAAAATAAAAAAACCTATCTACTTCTACTTCTACAGCCACTAAAACAATTTGAAAACCGTTATCTAAGTTCCCCGGCAATGGCGCCAAAAACTTGTTCGCTCGCCTCAAGTGTAATGCTGCGATGTAGTAATAAATCTCGGTAAAATCGAGGTCGATCCACAGGGAATTAGAAACAACTTCCAAACTATTCCAGCAACTTAGTTTTGCAAGAAAATAGGATTCAATTTGGTAATTAAATTAAAACAGTAACTTAATGGAAAATCAGTAATTTAAAGTACTAAGGCATTCAAGGATCCACTTGTAGCAATCCCATGTAAATCCAATCAATCCAAGTAAAGAGTACAACTAGATTTGAAGTCCTATCTCTCATCTAGTTGGAAAATAAAGCATTCACACACATTCAATCCCATTCAAGTTGAACTTCCAAGTTCTAGTCCCAATCAATCAATGTAGAATTCAAAATCATAGCCTTCGGAGTAACAGCCATGATTATGGACTATGGCCTGCTCAAGGATTACTATAATTCGAATCTAAACAAGCACCATATGATAATCTCAGAGAATTGCAAAGAATTCATGTCCGGAGCACATGAACTCTCATAAAACATCTCAAACTACCAACTTAAGAACTAGAATATGAAAAATCCAAACTTGAATTGAAAATTACTTGAATTAACTTGAATCAAACATGAAATTAGCTACAAGCTTCACCTCTCAGCCTTAGCTGAGAGATTCTAGCCGAGCATTGTCATAGTACAACTAGAACTCATAATAGAAAGCATAAAAACTAGAAAAACTGAAAATTGGAGGGTTGCAGACGCTCCACGACAGCTTCCTCTCTCTAGAACCACGTCCCTTAGCTTCTATGATGACCTAGGGAGAGCCCCTAGGTGTCCTTTTATAGTAGGAAAGCTCCATTGCGTCGGAAACATACAGAATCCGCATAAGGTTACACAGTGCGCAGCGAATTTCGGAACCAGAAATAGAAGTTCCTGATTTTTCTGCGTGGCCTGGCCGACCGGTCACGACCGGTCGGACCTACTTTGCAAACAGTCCAGGGAGTTTCCAAGCAGCCACGACCTGTTGGCCGACCGGTCACGACCGGTCGGACCAAACTGATTATATGTCCAGCGAGCTCCGCAGCAGCACCGACCGGTTGGCCGACCGGTCAAGACCGGTCGACCACTGGTCAAGACCGGTCGGACCAACTGGTCCTTCTTCCAATGGTGTCCAGAGGTATGGTCGACCGGTCGGACTTACTTTTCTGCATCTTTTTCTTCGTTTCTTCATTCTCTTTTCTCCATCTTTCTTCTTCCTTCTTTGGTCCATCTTGGACCTTCCTTCAAAGGTTCTGAATGGCCTCTTTTTGGTCTCCAATTGAGTGAAGTCCGCTCTCATCCCTACAATCACAAAACATGCGTTAAATGAGCCTTTTAATCATGAAAACCATGCATACCATGTCATGTAGTGGGCAATGCAATGTATAAATTGGAGGTTCAACAGTATCACGGATGTTGGTTCGTGTTTTATGGCATTTCTACTATTAATTTCATCCTTTCCCGCAAAGGATTGTTCATGGAACTACTATCAAGATTATTCAGACCATATTTCCTAGTATCATCCCGATGTTCATTGCTATACCATCATTTGCTCTGTTATACTCAATGGACGAGGTAGTAGTAGATCCAGCCATTACTATCAAAGCTATCGGACATCAATGGTATCGGAGTGCGCCTCCTCACGAGGGTGATTTAAGTGCAACGAAATGTAACGGTGGTTCACGAAGCATCTGGCTTACCAGTAATCTTCCATTCCCGTCGTCGAGAGACTATAAGAACTATAGCATGCCATAAACAGGGAGTTGGGGTGGTTAGACCTATACCCCGAAATGCTCCCAGCATAGGAGCCTATGGTTCCATTCGTCGTTGTTGCTGGAGGTACACATCCCTCTTCTCGGTGTGGAGCGATATACGAGAAATAGATGCTCAGCCTGCAATGTCCGATAACGGCGCTGAAGTAGTCAATCTATCGGCACCACAGCAGTGGCATACAACTTTGGACCTAACGGCCGGCCCCGTCACCTTTCGGAATGGGGGATCCCCGTTGGCAACAACCATGGTAGTAGTTGCGGAACTACTGGGCCGGGAGAGGACAACCTGTTGTTCCTGCTCCTCTTTCTTCGCTTCGGGGACGGAGGTCCTACGGTAGGTAACAGCAGGCACAAGCACTTGACCGAAGGGGACCAGCGCTTCTACTCCTCCACCGAGGAGCCGTTCGCAGCGAGAAGCAAGGGATGTCGTGAACGGTGGGAGGTCACAGAGAATTTACCTATTCATAGAGTGATCCTATGATCGATATAGGATATAGACTCTTTCCTTATTCTTATTAGAATATAAATCATCTTTTGATTTCGAAAGAAAGACATATACCTCCTATCTATCTCTTCTGGAGATACATCGATCCATGTCGGAGAAATCTCTGGATTCATTGGTAAATTTGGTCCAGTCTAGTCTATCCTTTGTCATTCAATAGGGTCTACCGTGACTCCGGGGCAAGACTGGACAATTCTACTCGAGACGTGATCGGTCTGAATGACTTTTTTTTTTCTTTTTATGAAAAAAAGATGAGTACGCGCGCGGGAGCGCGATGACTCCGTTTTTCAGCAGAAAAACGTAAGCGACCCAGCTGAAAAACGTATGCGCGAGTAATGGCTTTTCAGCCGTTGCTTGCTGGCTTCAAAGCCTATTAGTAAAACGCGCGCATACATTTTGAAGCTGAAAAACGATTATGACTATTAAGTCAAAGGCCAACGCGCGCCTTACGTAATAGGGGCTTTTCAGCTTGCTGAAAAGCCGTTGCGCTTTTCAAAGGGCCCCTTTAGGGCCCAGGCCCCTGACTCCATAGCCCCTTCGGGGGGGCGCTGTAGTTTTGAAGCTGGCTCCCGCGCTGCTAAAATGGAAGGGCGCGCTAGCGCACCATTACTATTGACGGGCCGGAACAACCTGCGCGCTTCGGCCCGTCAATAGTGATGGTGCGCGGGAGCAGCGACGCGTAGGCCCCCCCCAAAGCCCCCCCGCGCGCTACGGCTTTTTTGAAGCTGCTTGCTCCTTTCAGGAATGGAATGAATAGGGCCGACTAACTATGTTGTATGTCTCCTTTCCAGTCAGGGGCGAGGGAGTAGTACGAGAAGCGATCGGAATGCCCTAATGCGAGTGACCGAAAGGGTTTCGAGTGGAAGCTCGCACCTCCCCGCCCCGCTCAATCAATCGCGGTATCACCTGGCTCCGGGCTCCGACGATCTGGACCATACTCAAACAAAACCGAAACCACTTCTGATAGACTTGTACTAGAAACTAGCGGTGAACAACGGAGCGCTCCACCCCGTCCCTCCGACCTGAACCTCACCTCCTGAAGAAAGGGGAATTGAAACTGGGATCAAGCGGAGATAGAACCAGAATCACCCACCGGCCGTTCCGTTGATTTTCACATGCATTCTGGTGAAAAAAAGAAGTATGCGATTCTCAAAAGCTAGGGGGAGCGGTCCGTCCGCTGGAATGAGCAGTAGTAGGATCTTCTTGTTGGAAGCTCAGCTCACTCACGTCCGAACAGGTCTTGAGCGCCTCGCAACTGACTTGCTGCAGCGATTCAAAAAAGAAAAGAAAGAAACAAAAAGGGTGACTCAATGGGGGTGGGACCTGCTGGCATAATGCACGCTGAAACGTGGGAATTCGAGGTCTCATGAACTACTACTATACTACTACTTTGACTTTGTTTTTGTTTTGTTCGTGGACAAACGATTTCCGGTCAGGCCTATGGATGGATCCTTTTAGATCTACGGGCCGGCCGGCCCCGGCCGTTCACATGAGCATAGGGAATCTATACTCGAGCGTTCGACTGGGCCCCTGACAGGATAGGTGAGGAATCACTCTTGATCTGATCTATTGGGGCCTACAACTTCGCCGAGCCGACTAGCATCCCTTTCCACTGCGCATTTATCGAACAAAGAAGATGACTATAGGATCGAATTCGCTTTTTGTGGTGAACTGGTCATCCCATACCTTCTGCGTGTCTCACGTGTGTGGAAGCAGGCCAAAAAACGTGAACGCCTCGCGCGAGCAAGCAACGGCTAGCTGAAAAGCTTATATAGTCAAACGCGCTAAAGCCTTTGACTTTATACTTTATAGTCGCGTTTTGAAGCTGGCTCGCTTCGTGAAGCCCCTATCTAGTGCTTACGTAATAGGGCGCTGCTTTTTGGCCGTAGATTGCGGGTTCCAGCTTCACTGAAGTAGGTAGGGCTGGGCGAGAAACGGTCCCCTGTTGTCTGTAGGGCCTTCGATTCCACCGGGGTCTTACGGTCTCTGAGAGAGGGGATAACTACCTAACTAAAGAAGAATAGTGCTCTTTCTAAGAGTAGGCGTGGAGAGCTTTTTGCGGGGAAACTTGCAAGTACAGTTTGGAGGGAGGCGGGCGTCGACCCAACCTTATGAGTATTCGGACTATAACAGTTCCGATGAACAGTCACTCACTTTTGACAGTTATACGATTCCAGAAGATGATCCAGAATTGGGTCAATCACGTTTATTAGAAGTGGACAATAGAGTGGTTGTACCAGCCAAAACTCATCTACGTATGATTGTAACACCTGCTGATGTACTTATAGTTGGGCTGTACCTTCCTCGGGTGTCAAATGTGATGCTGTACCTGGTCGTTCAAATCAGACCTCCATTTCGGTAAAACGAGAAGGAGTTTACTATGGTTAGTGCAATGAGATTCGTGGAACTAATCATGCCTCCACACGTGCTCCTGGATACATAGGCCGACTGCTGAGCCCACTTTGGCTTAGCCGCACCACCCGGGGTGCGAGCCACCCGAGAAGCAAGCTATTACAGCGAGCGGCTGGAGCAGTAGGGAGCCGAGGAGCAAGGCAGTAGATAAGATAGAAGAAGGGGCCAGGCTCCCGGTGGAGCAGAGGAGACGGTTAGGATAACGAACTTGAAACGCGAAGCCCGAGCGGCCGGCGAGCGAGTGGTTAGTGGCCGGCATTCCTCTCTGTGGCTGGCACTCGAGGAACCACGGGGCACTCCATACAGAGCAAGCAAGTCTTAGGGATGAGACGCCCGCGCAAGGACCTCAATTCTCATTAGGAGGTCGAACCAAGGACCTATGGAAGTCTGGGCTACCTGTTGAACCTCCAATTTATACATTGCATTGCCCATTACATGACATGGTTTGCATGATTTTCATGATTTAAAGGCCCATCTAACACATGTTTTGTGATTATAGGAATGAGAGCGGACTTCACTCAATTAGAGATAAAAAAGGGGCCATTTGGAGCCTTTGATGAAGGCCCAAGGTGGACCAAAGAAAGAAGGAAGCAAAGAAAGAAGAAAATAGAAGAAAGAAAGGAAGAAAACAAGAAGAAAAAGAGACCGACCGGTCTTGACCGGTCGGCCATGCTTGCTGGAGTAATGCCAAAGAGGGCCTGACCGGTCATGACCGGTCGGCCAGCCCTGTCCGACCGGTCGTGACCGGTCGGCCATGCAAGTTTCAGATTCCAGATTCTAAAACAGCAATGTACTCCCGCACCTGATTTTTCGGACCAGTTTTCTGAAGCCATCTTGATGATATTTGGAAATCCAACACATCCATGTCGAAGAGGAGCTCGACGCCGAACTAACCCAAGTGGTTTCGTGTCGATCGGAGCTACGGATTGACCGTGGTGGCCAAAACAATACGAACTGTCCAGAAAGTTCCAGATTTCGCTGTTCAACTCTGGGGCGGTCCAGAGGACTCATCATTGATGATATGAAGAATCTACTTTGACCATATTTTAGAACACATCCATATATGAATAACCACAAAAGTTTCAGATCAAAAGGATGTGTGGTTTGATCGTACCGGTTGAAGAAAGATGGACCATCCAGAAAGATCCAACTGCGCAGAGTTTATAAAAGGGCTGAGTGTTCTAATTTTCGGACCATATTCTGGGATTGTTTTGGACAATCTAATCCATCCATCATGTATAGGAGGAAGTTTTCTACCAATGTTCAAAATTTGAGATCAATCCGACCTCTGTACACTCCAGGGCGTTGAAAGCAAGCTGACTGGTTCTGAAGGTACCCAAAGTGCGCGATTTTGAGAGGCGGTCGGTGATGTGATTGGTGGGCCCATTCAGAGGATAATCTTGGAAATCTAAATCATCTATGAGGAATATCACATTACAAGGAAGCTACAAATCAAATTTGAGGGCAATCCGACCATTGGTTAAGCCGTACCAAGCGAAACAAATTCTGCTATGTTGCTGTACTATTGCTGCACTATAAAAGGAGGTGCTCTCTTCTATTCCGAATCAACCAAGGACGTGGGAAGCAAGGAGTTCAAGTCATAGGAGGCTTCCTAGCCTCCTCCAGCTAGTTTTTCTTCCTTTTCCTAGTTCTAGTTCTAGTTTTAATATGCTTTTCCTTAGCTAACCTCTTAGCTAGAGCTAGAGGTGAAATTTGTAGTTGGTTCCAATGCTTTAATTCTTTTATTTCAAGTACCCTTTTCTTAATTTTGGATTTTGAAGTTCTAGTTTGAATAAAGTTTGGTTTTTTAGAAGTTTTGTGAGAGTTTGTGTGCTCCGGACATGAGTTCCTTGCAATTCTCTAAGATTACCATGATTGGGTTGTTTGAATTCGAATTGTAGTAACCCTTGAGCATGCCATAGTCCATAGGCATGGCTGTTACTCCGAAGGCTACAAGTTCAAGTTCTATGTGCTTCATTAGAACTAGAAATCTAATTTCCAGATTTAAGTGGGATTGTTTGTGCTTGAATGTTATATCTTCCAATTAGATGAGAGATAGGACTTTGATTCTAATTGTGTTGTACTTGGATGAATGGATTGGCATTGGACTACTACAAGTGGATCCTTGATGCTCTAGTTCTTCTTAATTTCAGATTTTCCTATTTCATGTGAAAAACTACTTTCTTAAACTTCTTAGATTCTAGTTATTAGAGTAGTTGGAATTGTTTACTTCTTTCCCTGTGGATCGACCTCGGTCTTACCGAGATTTATTACTACATCGCAGCCTTACACTTGAGGCGAGCGAACAAGTTTTTGGCGCCGCTGTCGGGGAAAAGGTTAAACGGTTCTAATTGTTCTAGTAGCTATAGAGTAGTTATAGTTAGGTAGGATTTTCAGTTTTTATAGAAGTAGATTTTCTGATTTTTTTTACTAACAATTTTTTGTTTGATTTTGTAGGACATTGTTGATGACATAGATCTCACTCTATTGGGTAACATCTCCCCATCTCCCTTCTTTTTGTTCTTTTTTCTAGATTAGGGTAGTTCCCAATTCTTTAAAATTTCATCATGTATGATTGGACGAATGGTGCGTACAAGTACCTTTTGGAGGATGAGACGTCCGATTTTGAGACCCAAAATCATTATGATTGGAACCATTATAAGCATAAGTATTTTTCTGAGATTCAATCAACCTCCACTACCTCCCCACGTAAGACGATGCGTGATTACATTAATGAAAACAATACACATATTGAGGCACAACGTAAGATAATAGGAGAGTATCGGAAAGAGATGAATAATGTTCCACCGGTTAGGACAATGTATGATCACTTGTATGGCTACACATGTCAACAACCATCTAAAAGCCCAACACATGACATGCATAATCCAAATTGGTGGGAGCATCAAAATTTCAACTTGGAAGATGAGCCAACCATGGATGCCAACAACTATCCTCAAGAGTTTCTTTCTCATGAGCCGCAACCGACACAAACTCTTGAGGATGTGCTGCGAGAGTTTATGAAAACAACTGAGCAATACATACAAAACCTCTCGCCATCTCAAAATATTAAACCCAACATTGGGAACACCGAATCAATCCCCAACAATGAGGAGGATGAGGCTATCCAAGTCCCACCTTCTTCGGATTTAATGGATAGACTTTTAAAGGAGATTGATTTCGATGATCCCAATGTCATCATCAATTATGGTGAGTCCACTATCTCTTTTGGATGCTTTGAACTTAATGATGAAGAGATTTCAATGACGGTTGACGAACCCGAGGAATCCATAAAATTTGAAAGTGGTAGTGGGGTTGCCTATAATGAGGGTTTGGTGAATGGTTATGAACCTATGGTTTCTTTTTCCCAAGGGCATAATGATTATGAGTCTCTAGAGGATATGCATGCTAGAGAGACGGCCGAAGTTGATATTTTTGAGTCACTCCACCAACTTGCCATGTTTAATTTTAATGTGGAGAATGAGACTCTCATGAGTGAAAATTCAGATTCTTTGGACGAATGCTTGGCTCACTTTGAAAATTCAAACGACCCCATTATTCAAGAGATTGTTAAAGCCTTGCATACTTCCGACTCGGTGCCTCATACTAGTTATGGAGAACCTAGTTTGGAAGAATTCCACTCCATGGAGGGAGAGTCCCTCACCATCGAAACTGAATTTTTGCACTCACTCAAGCAAGATCATGATCCTTCATCCGACTATCTCGATTTCCTAGAGGAATGCTTGGCCCAATCTTATGATCTTGATGATGAGATGATTAAGGAGTTGGACATTTTGTTAGACACGGTGCCGGTGCCTGAAGAACACCTTTCCACTGATTTACACTCTTTACCATTGTTTGTGGAAGCACCGTACAATTCTGATATTGTGGAGGAAACAACTTTAACCAATGAAAACTTGATGAGTGTCTCTCCACCATCATGGGTCCTTCAGCCCATTGAAAATTCTGATTGGGAGGACCCATTTTTAATCAATCATAACCCAAATCAGAATTTGAGGAGATATCTTTTTGCTGCTCTTATCTCCTCCTTTTATGCATGTGGTGCACAATACGATTGGACTTCAATGATAAGAAGCACACATGTTTACTGTCGAGCAGGACTTTGGATGGTCCTCATGAGAAATTTATTGAAATTCATGAAGATCCTGCTCAACTTTGATCATGTAGTTGATCGGACTAATCAAAGGTAGGTAGGTAGGTTAGGATTTATTTTTCTGCAATTAGGATTGAATAAGTCTCATCGAGACAATGGAAGATGCTAGAATTGATCAACTTGCTATCTCAGGTACTATTGTTCTCACTCATATTTTACCATTGCTCTCATGTTCATGCTAATTGCATATCTTTTTACATTGAGGACAATGCAAGATTTGGTTGGGGGGTGAGATGAGATTCCTCACCTAGCATGTTGCAACATTTCGAGCCTCACATGCGCAAATTTTTTTGAATTTTCTAAAATTTCAAAATTCTTTTAGAAAACCGTATTTCCATGCATTCGAGATGATATGAGTATAAGAAGAGGAGATATGAAGTGTGTGATGTTGTAAGTCTTGAATTCTCCCAACATAATGGTTTTATATGTTAGTTCCCCTATTGTTGTGATTGATAGAAAATTTGAACACCTTCACACCAAGTTCACATTACACGATTTTCATGAGTTGAAAGGTTTATGTGATTTGTGGATTAGCTAGACTTTGATATAAAGGTGTTGAGAAACCAAGCCGGGGTATTTTGTCCATCCTTGTCCATGGGAAAATAATGAAAGATATGGATTTTTAAAAATCCTATCTAATTTTAAAAGAAAAAGGAAAGAAAGGATGAAATCGGGAATGAAGGAAAAATGGTGGAAAATTTCGAAAAGGGCTACCTATTACCAACCGGGGGATGGTCGAACCGTAACCAAAGCCGGAAATGGGACGTAGTGTGAAAGCCGTCGGAAGGACGGTAAGGCAAATTCCTGTCATAGGCTTGTTGTTGCTCTGTGCACCTTAAAATCCTTGGTTTACTTAATCTATGAAGAAGATGATCCCAGAAACTCATGAGATGAACTTTCACTATGCACACTAGGTTGAATTTGTTCGAGTTCTTCTATTTATCAATCAATCAGTGGGAATTTCATGTAGACACTTATTATGTTTTGAGAGTCCAAGATTTCAGCTTCTATCACCTAATTTTTCCAAATTTTATACTTATACACCTTGGAATGGATAGAATCATGGGTTCTGAGGGAGAGTTGGGTTTGGAGGTTTGAAATTGTTTCACGCATGTTTTGCTCGGGACTAGCAAAAAGCTGGTTGGGGGGTGTGTTGAACCTCCAATTTATACATTGCATTGCCCATTACATGACATGGTTTGCATGATTTTCATGATTTAAAGGCCCATCTAACACATGTTTTGTGATTATAGGAATGAGAGCGGACTTCACTCAATTAGAGATAAAAAAGGGGCCATTTGGAGCCTTTGATGAAGGCCCAAGGTGGACCAAAGAAAGAAGGAAGCAAAGAAAGAAGAAAATAGAAGAAAGAAAGGAAGAAAACAAGAAGAAAAAGAGACCGACCGGTCTTGACCGGTCGGCCATGCTTGCTGGAGTAATGCCAAAGAGGGCCTGACCGGTCATGACCGGTCGGCCAGCCCTGTCCGACCGGTCGTGACCGGTCGGCCATGCAAGTTTCAGATTCCAGATTCTAAAACAGCAATGTACTCCCGCACCTGATTTTTCGGACCAGTTTTCTGAAGCCATCTTGATGATATTTGGAAATCCAACACATCCATGTCGAAGAGGAGCTCGACGCCGAACTAACCCAAGTGGTTTCGTGTCGATCGGAGCTACGGATTGACCGTGGTGGCCAAAACAATACGAACTGTCCAGAAAGTTCCAGATTTCGCTGTTCAACTCTGGGGCGGTCCAGAGGACTCATCATTGATGATATGAAGAATCTACTTTGACCATATTTTAGAACACATCCATATATGAATAACCACAAAAGTTTCAGATCAAAAGGATGTGTGGTTTGATCGTACCGGTTGAAGAAAGATGGACCATCCAGAAAGATCCAACTGCGCAGAGTTTATAAAAGGGCTGAGTGTTCTAATTTTCGGACCATATTCTGGGACTGTTTTGGACAATCTAATCCATCCATCATGTAGAGGAGGAAGTTTTCTACCAATGTTCAAAATTTGAGATCAATCCGACCTCTGTACACTCCAGGGCGTTGAAAGCAAGCTGACTGGTTCTGAAGGTACCCAAAGTGCGCGATTTTGAGAGGCGGTCGGTGATGTGATTGGTGGGCCCATTCAGAGGATAATCTTGGAAATCTAAATCATCTATGAGGAATATCACATTACAAGGAAGCTACAAATCAAATTTGAGGGCAATCCGACCATTGGTTAAGCCGTACCAAGCGAAACAAATTCTGCTATGTTGCTGTACTATTGCTGCACTATAAAAGGAGGTGCTCTCTTCTATTCCGAATCAACCAAGGACGTGGGAAGCAAGGAGTTCAAGTCATAGGAGGCTTCCTAGCCTCCTCCAGCTAGTTTTTCTTCCTTTTCCTAGTTCTAGTTCTAGTTTTAATATGCTTTTCCTTAGCTAACCTCTTAGCTAGAGCTAGAGGTGAAATTTGTAGTTGGTTCCAATGCTTTAATTCTTTTATTTCAAGTACCCTTTTCTTAATTTTGGATTTTGAAGTTCTAGTTTGAATAAAGTTTGGTTTTTTAGAAGTTTTGTGAGAGTTTGTGTGCTCCGTACATGAGTTCCTTGCAATTCTCTAAGATTACCATGATTGGGTTGTTTGAATTCGAATTGTAGTAACCCTTGAGCATGCCATAGTCCATAGGCATGGCTGTTACTCCGAAGGCTACAAGTTCAAGTTCTATGTGCTTCATTAGAACTAGAAATCTAATTTCCAGATTTAAGTGGGATTGTTTGTGCTTGAATGTTATATCTTCCAATTAGATGAGAGATAGGACTTTGATTCTAATTGTGTTGTACTTGGATGAATGGATTGGCATTGGACTACTACAAGTGGATCCTTGATGCTCTAGTTCTTCTTAATTTCAGATTTTCCTATTTCATGTGAAAAACTACTTTCTTAAACTTCTTAGATTCTAGTTATTAGAGTAGTTGGAATTGTTTACTTCTTTCCCTGTGGATCGACCTCGGTCTTACCGAGATTTATTACTACATCGCAGCCTTACACTTGAGGCGAGCGAACACTACCCCGTCCCCATGGCAACACAACAGTGTCCTGAGGGAGGAGTTTAGAGGCCTTATAGTAGCACGGACCTCTTTTTCTTTCTAGGTCATGCGAAGGGGGCCAGTCCAAGATCGTACTGTTCCTCTACAAAGACAACAGACGCTCTCAACGGCTAGGCGCCACTCTCTTTCTGAGTTATTCCAGCTTCTTCATGATTTCGTGCCGCGGTGAACGAACAAAACACAAAAGAGGGCCGTCTCCGCGGAAGGAGAAGGACCTGCAACGGCAGAGACTACTGACCCTCTTCTTGTTTGTTCCTAGCCGTCTGTTACGAGTCCGGGAAGCCTGGAATCATCAATATGAGGGATCCCTCAAAATAGAGAAGGGCGGACAGGGCTTCCGCAAGAGCCTCCCCCCTCTTCCCGGTCAAGATAGATGGGAAGGAGACGGACATAACCAGCCTCTTTATTTATGTACGTACACCTTTGTTTCAGGGTGGGGCCGCCCTCCCTCCTGCTAATCCGGCCATTTCCGAACCTGCCTTTCCCACCCCATTCAATTCAATAGAGGACTTATCCATTCTTGCGATTCCCAGCCCTACGGTACGGCTAAATAGGCTCAATGATCTCTTTCTTCGATAGGCCGGCCCGGCGCTCCGCGTGGTTATATTCGTACATGTTCCGACTCGCCGGTCATTATGGATCTAGTGGCATGGCGAGGCGAAGGGGGGAAGCAACTACGAAGCTTCGTAGACTCGACAAGTCGCTTCGCTTATAGAATAGAATTCAAGCGACGTTGCTGACTCTCCTAGTAGCGTGCGTTGGCGGCAAGGAAGGAGGCATTGGAAAGACTAGACCATACTATAGTCAAGAGGCATTCGGGAAGCGACTAGTCGCTTCTGGCGAAGTTCGTCAAAGGCCGACCACTACATAGAGAGATCATATACCAGTCATGAGCGATAGCGAAGCCTAGAGAGGCGCAGGGCAGGATCGAAGAGCTTAGTGTGAAACGCTCAGGAAAGGAGCGGAGAAGGGGTTGTGCGCCCTCCGCCCCTTCGGTTCGGGGTGGACATCTGAAAAAGGTGAGATAAACGGAAGAGTAGCTAGCTAGCGCGCGACTCTGGCTCGCTTCGCTTTTCAAGCCCTTATCTAGCCTGACTATATAGGGCTTACTAGATAGTCTGCTGGCTCGCTTCGCGAAGCTCCGCCCCATCTAGTGACGGGCTTTCTTTACCGTCACTAGATGGGGCAGCGACGCGAACTGACGGACTCTGACGGGCCTTATCGTATTATATGAGGGGGCCGAGTCAATGCTGAAAAGCCCAGCTGAAAAGCCTATTAGTCAAACGCGCGCATACGTTTTTTAGCTTCAAAACGATTATAACGTCAAAGGTGCTAGCGTGTTTGACTAATAGGCTTTGAAGCCAGCAAGCAACGGCTGAAAATCCGTTGCGTGCGCATACGTTTTTTAGCTGGGTCCTAGTCTTTATTTAAAGTAGTGAAGGCACGCAACGGATTTGAAGCTGCTTGCTTTCTCGCTTCTGAGAGGTGAAGGGAGCTTGACTTACGGCTGCCAAGCCTGGCGCGAAGCGAAGGGATTGGATTTCACCTATGATCAGATCAGTGGGCAACCGTACTTTTTTCGTGGTGTTGTTGTTGACGTTGACTTGAAAGCTCATTTTTAAGTACGCCTAGCTTTTCGGAGCTGCTCCCAGCTCACACTATGGTTGAGGAGGTGCCGTGAAGATCTAGGAGTGTGAGCAGTACGAGCTGAAAGGCTCCCATACTGTTTGGAGGGCAGGGGGCATAGATGCCAAACCTGACCCCTATCTATCGTCGTAGAAGCTGTTTCTTTGAAAGATTATGGTTCTCGGGTATCCAATCAATTAAATTAATCCCCCAACCGGAAGCTTAAGCGGAAATGAAATTTGAGGGTGAGGGAAAAGGGGGGAAGCTACTAAATTGAAGGCTTCGCTCGCTCGCTCAATTCGCTCTAACGCTCGTTTAGTAGACAGCAAGTGGAGTGCATAAGCCCAACAGCTACAGGGGCGAGGCCTTACTACACGAGCTCGTAAGTCAAGCACGGAACGAGCCTTGTCTACGAAGCTTCGCTTCCTCGTCTTGCTTGCTTCTGGCGAAGCTTCTAGTCTGTAGGCATTCTGGTATGGTAGGAATACTAATTTGAAGGCCGACCACTACATAGGGGCGATAGCGAAGCCAAGCCGTCAAAAGGCGAGCAGCCCTTATAGCAATAGCAAACGGCCTACTTATAGCCCTATTTTTCTTATTTAGGCGCTACTGAACTAAATTGACTACAAAAGTACCAAAGGCGACCGGTCCATGAGACCGCCTTCTTAACAAAAGGCGAAAGGCCCCCTGTTGCTTTTCGAATAGCCGTCAGGGACCTATGCTATGGGAAAGAAAAATGGGGGTTGTTGTTGGGAGGTCCAATGCTGACGCTTACCTAAGGTAAGCGTCAGCAGACCTATAACCTTAATTGATCAAAGATCTTCCCGTTCAGTTGCTGAAAGATAGATGCTGATAACGTTTCCAAATGAGAAAAAACGACTCTTATAATAGAACTTTCTGTTGATTTTTTAAACGATTTTATTCTTATTGGAAATATTATGTTTGTTTTTTGGTCTTTTATCTTTATCGATTTGTACCTCTTTTGACTTTCATTTATTTTGTTATTTTCAAACATTTTCTGACTTTCTTTATTTGACATAATCCCTGTCGCGTATTGCGCGGATGATTCTCTCGATCTCGAATTGAGTGAGGCTGGCCCCCCCCGGGGGGACGCTCGGGGGAACTTGTCCCCCGATCTCTTGCGGAAAACGAGGCGGCCTTATCCTTATACAGGCAATGGTTGCCCCTGGCGGCTCAGGAACCGGCTCCAGCCGGGGCGGCTCATACCGCTCACCCGCTTCCCGCTGGGGGGGCCAATCCCGACTTGGCGTGACTTTGGGCCGCCGAGGCTGCTACCGGAGATAGCCCAAAATAGGGGGAGTACTCCGGATATCATGGAAGAGATTTTGAGTACTCCGCCCAGTAGGAGCGAGAATCGAAGAATCCAAATTGGACCTAATCCAACAGATTGAGAATGCAGTCAAAGAGATATACGAGGGGGCAGTCATCAAATCAACTATGTCGATTTTAGTCTAATGACTAAATGGATCATTGATGATCAAGACGACGAGCGCCCCCCAACTCTCCGCTATATCCTAAAGCAGCTCCGTAGTAAGGGAGAGGGAAGCACGTACTATCAAAGCATGCTTAAGGCATGGATGAAAAGAAACTATCCCTAGTTTCTGTCGTCTTTGCCGAGCCTGATTTTCTTTTCTATGGACGTGTTTTGCTGGATAAGATAAGGAGGACCGCCCTTCGACGCTTCTTTCGCTGTATACCCCCTCCATCCTTCGGAGGTGGAAGAAAGGGTACTCATTATATTACGGGCCCCAGAACGCAAAAAGGGTGGGGGAGAAGCAAGCCGAACCTCTGATCGACCTGGACACATACATAAATCATTCTCGGCGTCGAGAGAGATTTGAGATTCCGTAAGTAACTCAGTGAGTGCTTTCTAAGAAGGGCTGGGCTTGGAAGAAGAAAATGAAATACGAACAACCGCGCTGGTCGTAATAGATCGACTTGAATGCTAGTTCTTGCTCCAGCATTCAAGTTCCATTTCAGGGAAGGACGACGTACCATGATACTTTCTGTTTCGTCGAGCCCTGCTTTGGTCTCTGGTTTGATGGTTGCACGTGCTAAAAATCCGGTACATCCCGTTTCGTTTCCCATCCCAGTCTTTCGCGACACTTCAGGTTTACTTCTTTTGTTAGGTCTCGACTTCTCCGCTATGATCTCCCCAGTAGTTCATATAGGAGCTATTGCCGCTTCATTCCTATTCGTGGTTATGATGTTCAATATTCAAATAGCGGAGACTCACGAAGAAGTATTGCGCTATTTACCAGTGAGTGGTATTATTGGACTGATCCTTTGGTGGGAAATGTTCTTCGTTTTAGATAATGAAACCATTCCATTACTACCAACCCACAGAAATACGACCTCTCTGAGATATACGGTTCATGCCGGAAAGGTACGAAGTTGGACTAATTTGGAAACATTGGGCAATTTACTTTATACCTACTATTCCGTCCGGTTTTTGGTTCCTAGTCCTATTTTATTAGTAGCCATGATTGGGGCTATAGTACTGACTATGCATAGGACTACTAAGGTGAAAAGACAGGATGTATTCCGACGAAATGCTATTGATTCTAGGAGGACTATAATGAGGAGGACGACAGACCAACCACGATCTAAAGGAAGGGCAAGTTGCTTGATTGGTTCGAATCCAATTCGTGGGATGGCGGAAAGCCAAACAAAGCAGTTAGGTCAGGCACCATCCGCGAGTGGTCATCACCCGTGGTAGCGGGGGGGATAGCATCCCCCGCGCATTCTTGACGCTCTGGTTGGTTTCAGGAATGTGTGTCGCAGACGCGACACGGTCGGCAGAGATGTATGATCGTGTTAACGTCGATCTTCTCTACCAAAGTTGGAGAAGAGCCCTGGTCTTGCTAACCAGGCGCCTCCCCCCTTGGGTAAGCTAATGACTCGAGACACGGGCAAGCGAACCGTCACGTCACGTGTGGATATATTTTTGTCCGTTCGTTGCGTTAGCCGTGAGGTTAACATAGCACACCCAATCGACTAATATAAAAAAACACTATGAAAACCAAATTCCACAAGCCTTTATTTGATATTATCGAGCGGGTAGCTGTGCGTTCGTGGCGGAAGAGTTTTGAAAGCTCTTCATGCGTACGTTGGATGTTTCGCAATGTCCAACTATGCACCTTTGGTCGCCTGACTAAGGAACGCTGTATAGCGGTAAGCTTATTCGTTAACTGGTTTTACGCATGTCGGCGTAAGGGAGGTTGGCTTCACGTGGCTTTATATTGAAAATGTGCCTGCCTCCGTGTGCCTCATGAGGTACTATGGGGGTTCACTGAACCTACACGAACCTCTCCCTTATCCGATTAGCCTTACCAGGTGCGGGTTACCGCGGTGTATACCCTCATATCATAGAGCGATGATAAGGAGGAAGGATGATAAAGCTGACGCTCTTGTCAAGTTTGATCTCTCACTATTCTCAATCTCGAAGTGAGTTTTGATCGCCAAACGGCAATCCTTCGATTTTGAGTCTATAGTGAGTGGTCCTTCTAAACCTCTAGAGGAGGTAGCTACCTTCTTTAGTGAGAGTGTACTCCAGTTGGCGGAACGGTACATTCCTTGGGTGTTTCGTATGCCCATGGAATGTGGACTTCGGTGGCTCCCTCAGTGGAGCGCTTCTTCAGTTGTTGCTCATGGGAATAGGCTCATCGCCAAAGCTCGTGAGTTAACCCCTTTTCATAGAATGATTTGGGATTTATTCTCAGTCAAACTTTGGGAGACACTGAAGAAGTCACCCTGTGATCTCGAAGGAGATTACGATTGCACTAGGTCCATGTGGCCATTCCAGCCACGCTACCTGGCATGGACAGAGAGATATATTTTCCCTCTGTACAGTGACTTTCATCGCCCTCGTGTGGTTGTCCCCCAAAGAGGGGAGGACGACCCAGATGACCATAACTTGGTCGAGTCTGAAAGAGAAATTGGTCGATTAGACCCGAACTCTCGTTATGTTTTGTCTGCTCGACATCTCATGTCACTGTTAGCCTTCTCACAGGAGATTTTCTGTGAGAAGTGTGACAATGATGATATCGGACCCTCGGGCGACTCGGTACTGGCTATGTGTTCACCAGGACGGTTAGGGTTTAAGGATGAGGGCGCTGGAAAAGCATTTTCAATTTCAAGGTCTTTGCGATCCCTTCCGCGCTTAAGCAGGCTCTTCTTTTGCCCGCCCATGATTGGTGTGCTTCGGTCTTGCGTACAATCAAAACTGATGGTACGTTCGATCAAACTGCACCTCTGGAAAGGCTTAAGAAGATAAAAACGCTGTTTAGTTATGACCTATCATCGGCTTACCAATCGCCTACCATGTCTCCTCTGTAAGGTCTCTCTAGACCCTCCGTCCACCATCGTCCTCTGTAAAGTCAAGTGTTTCGCCTATCTGAATCCTCACTTGCACCTCCTTGTCAGGCCTAGCTAGGCAAACCGGTGCGCCTTCTAAGTAAGGGCGAGGGAGCCGCTTTCTTCTAGGGTCGGCTTCCCGGTTAGCTTCTTTGCTCTCTTGCCAGCAGTCGCTCCTGTTCTTCCCTTCGGCACCTTGTCCTGGGCGGATTGTACTTCGCCCTCGACAATGGTCGGCGTCTTCTACAGGGGAGGGGGTGGCTGAGCCATCCTTTGATTCTCTCTGGAAGTAGCCCCTCCACAGAAACATTCATCGTCGCCTGAATTTCTGTAGGATTCTCTCGGCGACTTCCTTAGTGGGTAGTGTCCGACCTGAACAACCCACTCCCTCCTTCTCGGATAGAGATGCTGGCCGACTCGCTTGGCTCGCCTATCTCCATCTCTCGAGCGACTTCCAACGCTTTCGCCTCTTGGGCGATTTGCTATCGGTGTCGCAGCTCTGCTTCTCTTCCACTGGGGATGGCGACGCTTCCTCGTTCCAACTGCTCATACACTCTGTATGTCGCCTTCGTCTTTTCGGTTCACTTTGTGTCTTCATGGTCGCCTAGTCCGCACTTTCTACACAGCAGCAGCCCCCCTTATGTTAGGGGGGCTGCTTGTTGGGGCAATCTTTGACGAAACCCAACCCAATACAATATAGGCTTGGCATCCGTGGCTTTTTATGATCGAGCGCCCCCAGGTTCTCTCTTCTGCGTGCGATCTCTAGCGCCTGGGTTATGTCTTAGGTTCCCCGCGCCTTTCTTTTGCGAGAATGCCTCGGGCGCCTTTATCCTCTTGCGCCTGGTATGTGGTCTGCTGTGCCTTCCTCTTTGGGTGATACTTGCAGTCGGCCTGTGATTATCCTTCTCAAAAATGTAAGACACGCTCCGCCCCTTGTTGCTTGCAGTCGGCCAGGCAGTTTCCACTGGTCTTACACTTAGGGCACCAGTCATTGCTTTTGCTTTTCTCTGCCGCATCTTGCACGACGTCTTTGGCCATTCTGAGCACGTCCTCCTTGAGATTTGAAACATCGAACGCCTCCTTCTCCCCTTATTCATTCGTTTAGGGGCTGCAGAAGGTCTTTTGTTTCTAGGCTCGTCGCGAGCGCCACCACTTGCTTTGCTCCAGTCCGGGTGGAAGAGATTGACTCGGTCTCGGATAGACAGCAAAAGTCCATTCACGAACCACTTCTTATTCAATCAACGTGTCACCATCGTCTATCGTGAGTTGGGCTGCGCCTTGAAGCGCGCCAGGTACTGCTTGACTCTTTCCGATGCAGGCATGGACGTTCACTTGTCCATGACCTCGCCCTCATCTTGCACTGCTCCAAACAGCTCCAGGAACGACTGACTTGTACAATTCGAAGCGCCTTGTGCGTCTAAGGATCGTCTAGGCCGAAATAGCAGTCAACTGCGGCTTCTCTCAAGGTCTGAGTTCACAACTGGCACTTTGAGTCGTTGTCTAGATTGTGTGTGACGTCCATAGCATCTCAGCAGAAGAAGAATGGAATGAGTCAAAAATCAGATTGCTAGTAGTTCGCTTTAGGAGCCGAATAGCAAAATAGCGTTGCTTTAGTAGCAGTACAACCCAGCAGGCAAAGCTAGTAACGCCTGAGCAATTACCTTGCAGAACTATCTTTGCTAGAGCGAGCGCAAGAAATGACTTGCGCGCGCAAGTATGATATAAATTGCACTCGCTCAAGCTAAAAGAGTTCTAGAGCAACATTTGCGAAGGATTCAACTGCTTGCCTGCTTTATTGTACCGGTAAGCCCTGCCTATCAATGCAATAGCTTCGGAGCAAGCTATGTGGTTCTCCAAATTGCTCCTAAAGCGAAGCAGCTACTAGAAAGAAAATAGTAGCCGCTAAGCAAAGCTATTCGATTTTCTTTGAAGGCTCCTAAAGCTATTGAATTGCTCTGTTCCTAAGCTACTATATTTAGCTATCTAGTAGGATCCGCAATTATTTGATATTACATACCTTATAACAGTAAGAGCTCCTCTCCTAAAGCTATTGCTCCTAAAGTACTAGCAAGAGCTAATAGCAAAAGCAAAGCTAGTAGCCAGCCGCTGCTATCTCTTCCTATATAGCATAGCTTCAAAATAGCCCAAAGCAATTGTCCTATATCGCTTCCACCTTCCCTACGCTAAATCAAAGGAGCTACTAGAACAGCTAAGGTAGTAGCCTTTGATTTAGCTGTAGCAGCTAGGAATTGAGCTTTCAAGCTTTGCTTTTGGTTTCATTTAGCTGTAGCTGATTTGGATTGAAAGCCTGTAGCAGCTTGGAGCACACTCGATTGAACTCACACAGGGAGCTGTCTTACCCAACGGCGTTACAGGACGTCGACATTGGCCAATGAGGAGATTAGGCGGCAGTTGAAAGAGCTGCTCGAAAAGGGTCATGTAAGGCCCAGTACATCCTCTTGTGCCTCGTCTGTGGTCTTGGTGCCGAAGAAGGCTCGTGGCGCATGTGCGTGGATTAGGATTCTCGCGCCCTTAACAAGATCACAGTAAAGAATCGCTATCCTTTGCCAAGGATAGATGTCTGATTCCCATTTGACTAGTTGAGGGAGCCCGTTACTTCACCAAGATAGACTTGAAGTCGGGATACCACCAAGTGCAAGTGGTGGAAGGCGTTGGAAGACCGCGTTAAAGACAAGGCAAGGGTTATATGAATGGATCGTCATGCCATTCGGTCTGACCAACGCACCTGCAACCTTTATGCGGCTGATGAACGATGTTCTTAGGCCTTATTTTTTGGATTGGATGAATTCGTCACGGTCTACGACGACGACATCTGGTTTATAGCAAGAGGAGGAGCATCTGAAACACGTAGAGACTGTGATTAAGCTCTGCGTGAGCACCAGCGGAAAGCCCATACGGAGAAGAGCCTGTTCGGGATGAGGGAGCTGAGCTGGTATACTTGGGGCACATCATCGGCTCAGGAGGAGTAAAGATAGATCCTGAGAAGACGTGTCCGGGAATTTCCAAAATGACCTTCTTTGAGTCCCAAATCGATACCTCTCATAGGTAATCTGTCTTTCTTTCGTTCAAAACAGGAGGTTTTCAACCGGAAGTTGAGAAGCCAGGAATAAAGAAGGCAGTTAGCGAGCCGTAGGCGAGCGGATGAGGAAGGACAGATAAGTAGTTTCTCCCAGGCTTTCCGTTGGTAAACAACCAACCAACCAGCTCTCGTTTAGTTCTTCACTACTCGTACAGGAAGGAGTCTCTTTCTGTCTGGAGGGAATATTTGGAACTCAATAAATCATGCTGAAACTGCCTGCTCAAAAGAATCTCTCTTTTGTTCTCCCCTTGACTATATCTTCTTCCTTACTCATTGCTTGATTGCCGTAGGAACCGAGAGCAAGTTAGGTCTGACTCCTAAAATAGTCATAGTCTTCCTGACTAAGCTGCCCTTGGTTGACACAGTCCTACGATCACCTCAACACTGACGATTAAGGGACTGGCTTGAAGAGAAGAGTTTCCTCTATCCATTACCCACTGTGCACACACAAGAACATCTGCGCGCATCAAGACTCAAGACTTGACTTTCTGGATATGCAATCTGAGCTAAAACAGGCTGGACTCTAGAAGGAGATAGACCCTCGAACTACATACATGTTCAATCATCTGAAGACCAAGTTCAAGGCAGATTATATTGATTCCATTATGGAAGGGGACCCAGAGATCTCTAACCCCAGAGATATTGCGGCCTCCATCTCAACGCTTCTATTCTCAACTTTGCACCTCCCAAGGGATGAATAATGAAGCTGCGGAGGAAATTCGTAAATGCACTGAGCCTAACCAGCTCAACTTACTAGATAGGGCGGCGATAGTGTCACGCCCCAAATTCGGTTCTCGACGTCTATTCGCCGTAACCCGAATTCAGAGGTGGCAGCCTCCGTAGTACCCCGATCTCGGATCCTAACTCCACACGCCAGGTTTCGATCCTGGGATACCACGAGGAGGATTTTAAGGTCTGAATTTTTTTTTGAAAATGAGCATCACCATATGAGTACCATCAAAGACAAACACAATATTTCCACCAAGTCATTTCATTTACATACAGTACTGAAAGGTAAATACACAATGCATAAATATAAAAAAAACTGTGCACAATCCGGCACCTCCTGCTACTGCACTCCCAACTCCAACTCAACGTTGCTGATACACTCTGGTATAACCTGCAGCGTAACAAACGCGCATAAGCTTCGAACGAAGCTTTGTGAGTGCGTGTGTGCGTACGCAATGCGTATGACAAGCATGATAAATATCAGAGTAAGCAGTAAAGCATGATGAGAACTTTAAACCAAGACTTAACCTAATTAGGCTAAACGATCATGTGATGTGAATAACCAGTCTACCACGGCTATGCAAGTATGCAATACAGGTAACTAGCACACCATGGCTATGCAAGAGTGCAATACAGGTAACCAGCCTACCAAGGCTATATACTCATACTATGTGATGGCCTACAGGGCTTAATGTAACATACAATGATCTAATGCATGTATGCAAATCACCACCTCTCAGTACAGTGGTCCAGATACGAACAGTCACAACGCAATCGCCTAAGCAATGCAGGACTCGAAACTAGTAGCTCGCCCAGTGCGGTAGCTCACCCAGGCTCACAGCCCCGCCCACATCACACCCGCCCATGTCAGGACCGTCCAACACCATACAGAACATCAGTCACATCACTGATATCAATACCATCTCTGAAACGGAACACCACCGGGGTCTCATAGACCTCACTACTCACCAGTAGAATGCCAAAGCCTATCTGGTGCAATAGCGGACCTACTCACAGCTGGTCAAACTCAACCCACTTTGCCAACACTCTTCCGGTAGGTTAGGTCAGACCTCCTTCCAAACTGACCACGTGCAGTGGAAAACACCGCCGTTTGGTATTCGGCATACTGGTGTATGATTAAACCACCTGGTCCTTGAATGGAGCACCCACCTTGGTACCAACGGGATCAGGGACTTTCACCCAGGGACATCTTTGGCATCTAGTTTAAAGATCACATATTTTCGGTGTTCTGCAAACCACGATGGAGCTGTGGTTGCAACGTAGTAACCATGCTATATGCGGCACAAGCAGATGGTGCGAAATGAAACCATGCATACAAACGTGGGACGACATGCCCGTGCAAGTTTCCAAATAGCACCATAAAACTATAGGGTCTCAAATACAATGTCACGGTCAACTGGCAATGAACTGCACGACAATCGCGGCCGAATGGCCGGTTGATACAAGACAATCAGATGAGCCAAGCATTCATGATGCATGAGCCAAGCATACAGTATGAGTGCCAATAAGTAGTCAATTTACCTCGATGGCAATAAAACAATCTAGTCCAACCTATTTGAGATATGATTAAAATGAGGAGACACATATGAATGATCGAGTCATAGTGCGGGATGTCGCTAGCCAGGGAATCTCGCACCAAGGGCTACAAGGTATGCTAAGCTATTCCTACCATACAGTGTAAGTCAGGATGATAGACTCCTATCCTCGAATAGTCCCATACCTATTGGAGAGGTTTGCGATAGAGAGCATGTGAATTACATTTGCGCGACTACATCTCGAATGCTTTATGAATGCGTTTATGCCCTAGTGGTCCCCAACTAACAATGGTGATTCGGGATGCATACTCATTACACAAGCATGGTGGTCATCGAAGCATATAGTATAAAGATCACATATGAGTATTCCAAACAACACTACGTGTGGCAACAGACATACTAAAAACATCATAAAAAGATAATTCACTTATAACACAAACAAACACAAAGAGATAGGACCCTAAATGGATGGTATACAACAACACAGATGGTCCAACAATTGAACGGTGTGGATTAACCTTCAACATTTAGATAACCCGAATGGAAAGAAAAAGATTGAATACACTACCGACACATCAAAGGTAGACCCTACTTGAGCGGCAAGAGTAGAATACCCAAAATCATGCCGAGACCCATAATCCTGTAGTACAGTTGAGATAAACACAATAATGGTCCGTAAAAGGAATGTTATAGAACGGGTTGCAAGATAGACAGGTCATGACAGAGAATCATAAATGGTAGGGTAATCTGAGATAGATGATCAATACGATGAGGTCCAAAAAGGGATGACAGGTCTAACCTCATACTGCAAGATAGGCTCCATATAATGGATGGCATAGATGACATACTAACGTCGAGGATGAGCCCCACACTCATCCTAAAGGTAAACGGATGGTGTGGATGGGATATACACGATATGGTGGTCTTTAATAGTTGGGTACGAGGGTAGGAGGGGTGAGTCATATGAGTATACAACAAGCTGAGTTACCAGGATCAATCAACATGGTGAGTCAGCAAGGCAGGTTGACAAGGCGGGTCAACATGGTGAGTTAACAAAGCGAATTGACAAGACGGTTCAACAGGGTAAGTTAAAGAAAGTAGCCCTATGACTTGGACCGAGCGAACTTTAGGGATTCCCATGCATCCAGATCTATATGAGCTTTCAATAAGGGTTTACACAACTAATCATCAAGGTGGATCCACGGGATGGACAACACGGTCATTCGAACACGCACCCTAAGGTGGTCCCAAGGCCAACATGTACTAATCATGCTAGGGTCCATTCATTTGGATGGTTTGGATCAAGCACAAAATTAAGGCGGTCCTAATCGATGGGCAACATACATATCGCACCATAGTGGCCAATGGCTGACGTGGATAGAACACATGCATAACAAGGTGGACCCGTGGTTGGGGATAACCGCACAAAGGAGTGGGGAAGCCATATACATCAATGGGCCCCAACAATTTGGGATCAACCCGATATTTGTGCTTTCCCACTAATTAAGTGAGATGACAACCAAACACCATGGTGGGGCCCGCACACCACATGTGTGGAACCCCACCCATGGCTGGGTGACTTATGAATAGGAAGAATAGCAAATAAACATAATAGATGGGTCCTGTAAAGTTTCCAATGGTAGGCGTTCAACCACCCTTATTTTCTATGTGTGGCCCACCCAAAACTGGGCCCACACCCCTGCCAAGAAGAACGACAAGGTATACCCAACATTCATCAAGGTGGGACCTAAAGTTGGGCCCCATCACCTTTGGTTAGATGGATAAATAAACATTACAATGGCCCCAAGGAAGGTTTCAAAGGTGGGCATCAATGACCACTGTTTCCTATAATGTGGTCCACTTGAGGTTTGTATTTACCTCATTATGAGGGCCCACGGCCCTAAAATAATATGGAAAAATAGATGGTCGGCATAGATAAAATAGATGCATCGAGGTGGGACCCCCAGGGTAGGCCACCTGCTGGGCAGCATGCCAAAGCACGCGCTTAGAGCGTGGCACCCAGATGGGCCCCAAGAGTTTTGAATCAAACTGATATTTTTGTTTTCCCATATCCATGTGATCTTATGAACAGGTTGAATGACAAATAAACATCACTGTAGGGCTGGGAAGGTTTCAACGATGGAGATCATTATTCCCACTGTTTCTCGTGGCATGGTCCACTTGAATTTGGATATGCTTAAATTTTGGGCTTAGCCACTAAAATGAGCTGGATAAACATATGGACAGAATAGATAAAGCACATACATTCTAGGTGGGTCCCACTAGTGGGCCACCTGCTGTGCAGCCCAACGAGCCCAGCTAGCGCCCCCTTCTATTGGATGACAAATAAACATCACCGTAGTGGGACCCACGGAAGCTTTCGATCAAGCTAATATTCTTGCTTTCCCTCTCGCACGTGTGAACTCATGAACAGGTTGGATCTCAAATAATCATCATGGTGGGCCGTAGGAAGGTCTCAACGGTCTGTCACTGTCCCCACTGTTTTCTCTCAAGTGGGGTCCACTGGAGATTTGGATCTGTCTCATTCTTCAGACCATGCCCTAAAACGATCTCCTCAAATGGATGGACGGTGTGGATATAGCACCCGCATCATGGTGGGACCCATAGAGTGGGCCACCAGTTGGGCAGCGAGCCCAGCGTCCATGGACGCTGGTACTCCCAGCGTCAGCGACGCCTCTCCTTCTTCTTTTCTTTCTTTCTCTCTCTCTTTTTTTTTGGTTTTGATCGAGTGGGGCCCACATAAGGGTGATCCACTCCATTCATCAGGTTCCCCAACTCGTGGAGGATCCAATGAGCCCAATATTGGGTAGGTGAATTGGTCTACAAACATTAAAGTGGTCCGAGGAAGTTTCGACAATGGGCATCCTTACCTCCACTGTTTCATGTGGTGCGGTCCGCTTAAGATTTGGATCTGGTTCATATTCGGGCCCTGGCCCTATAATGACTTGGGAAAACAGATGGACGGTGTGGATACAACATAAACATCAAGGTGGGTCCCACGAATGGGGACCCCATTCACATGTCCAGGTGACGCTAGACTGTTCCAGCGTCTCTGACGCTGTGAATGTCCAGCGTCTGACGTTCCCCTTTTTCTTTCTTTTCAGTTTATATCAAGTGGGGCCCACAAGGGTATAATCCAATCCGTTCATCTAGTTCCCCATCTCGTTGGGATCTAATAAGCCCTATATTGGGCAGGTGATTCTATTTACAAACACCACGGTGGGCCATAGAAGTTTCGATAGTGGGCATCCTTGCCTCCACTGTTTTCTATGGTGTGGTCCACCTGAGATCTGGATTTACTTCATTTTTTTGTACCCAGCCTTAAAATGGGCTGGAGAACAGATGGACGACGAGGATTGAATACATGCATCAAGGTGGGTCCCACGAGTGGGGACCCCATGGTCAACGCCCAAAGGGGCTAGGCGCTGCTGGGCAGCAGCGTCCTCTGGACGTTGTCTGTCCAACGGCCATCCTCTTCTTCCCTTTTTTTTATTATTATAGTTAAGTGGGGCCCATTCATGGATGATCCAACTCATCCATCTGATTGCCCATCACAAGGTGGGCCCAAGGAAAGAAAATGAAAGGTAAACGAGAAAAGGGGGGTGGGGGGGGGGGGGGGGGGGGGGTGGGGGGGAGTTTGCACTCACAATGATGGTTGGACGGTTGGATTGCCGATCGGACGGTCCGAATGATGATCGGGGTCCTCCAAGCTTGATCTCCTCCTTCAATCTCTCTAACTCTCTCTTTCTCTCTCTTGATCTCCCTCTAAATCTCTCTACTTCTCTCTCTTCTCTCTCTCTCTCAAATCTCTTTCTCTCTCCTTTCTCCTTAGAAATCCTATGGACGAGTGGTGCTTGGGGTTTTTTCTAGAGGAGAATGGCTAGCATGGGAGGGGGGTACATGAGGTAATGATGATGATGATGGGAGAGGGCATGTGAGGTATGGGTTGTATGATTAGAGTTGACTTTGGAGGTGAGAGAGTGATGGGGTGGGTATGGTGATTGATTTAACATATTCTTCGGATTTGTGCAAGTGGGGCCCACGCCACATGCGCGTTGCGCGGCCCACCTCGGATTGTGCAAAAGTACGCATCTTTCAAATCGGGTATCGCAATGGGACGTGCCGCGTGGCGTTGGAATCGCAGCGCCTACGCGGTTGCAAGGGTATAGGTCTTGGGTCAATGCGGTACTAAAATAGGTCACGATCAAGGCTCGCTAATCTGGTCCATCCGGAACGTACCGGTACCGGAAACTAAACGTACGTTCGGTTAATCAGGGTACGGGTCTTACAGATAGGATCTCCTGTGAGGCACCTCTCTCTCTAGATGGACTTCACAATGCTGTGAAAGAGATGATGGCTCTTCGCAAAGTCCCGGGACGCTTCCCTTTTTCAGAAAAACCTGGCGGCGTCACTATATAGGGGCTTTTCAAAGTTTATAACCTGGCGGGATCTCTGGGGACTTTTATCAACAAAGGCATTGTTCGATTTATCCAGAAAGAAAGGTGATGATAAAAGAGTGCTTAAAAACTGGAGACCCATAAAAAGTCTCCTATCCACTTCTTATAAGATCAAGCAAGGCAAAGGTGTTTGTTGGCCTTGAGACTTCGTCACATCCTTCCCAAGATTATTAGAAAGGAACAAACAGGATTTATTGCCAACAGATTCATCCTCGACAGTGTCATTGCCGCCTTTGAAGGGATGGAATGGGCTCGTAGTTCGGGACAGGAGCTCGTGATTCTCAAGCTGGACTTTGAAAAAGCAAGAGAATGGAATTTCATATCTCGCATGCCCTTCGGGGCCCGAAGTTTTGCAAGTGGGTTAACACCACCGTTTGGAGACGCTAACGGGGTAGTTCTCTCATCTCCATTTCAGATCTCCAGATCTGTCTGTCAAGGTTGCCCCCTTTCTACCTTATCCTTTTTTTTTTTTGCAAACCACAGTTTTTGGTGAAGCCTCTGGTATCCCACTTGCTAAAATAAGAAAAGGGTTTTCAAAGGAAAATAAATTTCATCTTTTGTCAAAGCTCTCCTTCTGAAATTCTTTCGAAATCCTTTTTCAATTATCCTATCTTGCTTTCACACCACCAAAAGCATAATAAAGAAAGGTGACTCAACAGAAGGGGGGATCAAAGGGGGGTGAGAAGATTCAAAAGAGGTGAAGGAAAGGAGGCTCTCAACCCTTCCTTTTCATCCTAAAGGGAGTACTCCTCAAGAAAAGATGAAGAAGAAGAGAGTTCGATTGAGAATGAATCTGGCTCGATCCAAGTTTATAATCTAGGCGCACCTATGGAAGAAGAAAACGCCCTCGTAGAGAGGACTGATGTGCAAGTAAACTCGCAAGAATCCCAGGCAAGCCCCACAGGGACACCCTCTTCAGCTGACTTCGAAGCATTGAAGAAGCAAATGGCAGAACTCCAGCAGATGATGCAGCGCATGCTTTCCATGCCTTATGCAACAATTCAAGTCCAAGGCGCTCAACCTATTGCAGGCCTTACTATATAGGGGCTTCATCCACCAGTGGTACCATGCCACCCAGCCCCCGATCCCTATAGAGCGTAAGGCCCCACAATGGCCCGACGTCCTGCAGCTGTGGGATCAACTACATCTCCCCTACTCCTACTGAAGGAGCAAGATCAACAAGCTAGGGCAACAGAGCCCATCCACATCGATTCCCTGCTTCTAAAGCCTCCCCCCAATTAGCTATAAGTCCCGGGCCAGAAAGGTCGTACCAGCAAGGCTCAAATGCCTTCCATGGGCACATGTCCAAACTTTGGACCAAGTCAAGCACATTTCGGAGGTTCACAGTTCGCTACGGAGGCCACTGCTCCTCCTCCAAGCCAATTTCAAACCCCTCCTCAAGCATCTATTCCGGTCCAGCAACCACAATCTCCCTTCAATCAGGCGCGGGACCTGCAAGTGGTTCCAATCAGGTGGACCCTCTCTTGTGGCAGCAGCTGCAGCAGCTCAAAACCCAGAAACCGGAGACGATGAAAAAGGAACCGACGCAGCAATCCTTACTATCTAGGGGCTGAAGTTCTTTCTGTCTCTTCCCATCGGCCAGGTTACCACAAGGGTATACCCCGCCTAACTTTCACAAGTATGATGGCACGGGCAACCCTGACGGTTGGCGCACTTACTGTCATTCTGCATGCCCTGAATTCCGTGACGACAATCCCATTCTCATCAGACTATTTCAGAAGAGCTTAGAAGGACCAGCGCTGGATTGGTTCGCTTTATTGGCCCCGGGACTTATAGCTAATTGGGGTCAACGTTTGGGGAGCCAAATTCCAGCAGCAGTTTTGCTAGAACATGAGCATGGCGCCCACCCGTCACTAGATAGGGCTGACCTAGAAGCGCTGCATCAAAAGCCAAATGAGACTTTCGCTACCTATGTAGGGCGATGGCGGGCTGTCGCAGCAAAAATATCCCCACCAATTCCAGAAGCAGACCAGATGGACATTCTATTCAAAACCACTGCTGCTCCCCGTTATATAACTCTGGGCGACTTTTATAAGCCTTCATCTTTGATTATAAGGGGAAATCGTTTGGAATACTCTCTAAAGATGGGGACAGTATTCAAAGCCCAAGAGGCGCTTTGAATAGTGGGCTCAGCAGTAACAACCTCGTCTTCTTCGCAATCTGACATAGCGGAAACTCTTCTTCCGAAAAGAAGAAATGGAACAATAACAAGAGTAATAACCGCAGTAACAATAACAACAATGCCAGTCGTTGCGATGATGAAGTTAATTAGGTTGCACCCGCGAAGATGAGCTTCTCAGCAACAATCCCAACAACAACCAACCCCAACAGCCGGGCAAAATCATCACGATTGTTAGAATCAGAATGCCAACCGTCACTAGATAGGGGCAAAGCAAAATCAAAGCCAGAACCCAGTCAGAAAACCAAGCAAGTCCCTCGTAATTACAAACAATTAGAACGATGGGAATAACAAGCGACCTCTTCGCCAGTTCACCCCATTGAAGCTACCTTTCTTTGAGCCAGATCCTTCCGTTGCTATTGGACAAACAAAGGCCTTGTTCAGCTCCTGACGCCAAAGCCAGTGCCAGATCCTGTCCCGCCTTACTGGAACATGTCGGCCTATTGTGCTTTCCATCGACGGTCCAGGGCATTTGACTTATTACTGCTGGAATTCTTAAGCACAAGATCCGACGATCTTATAGACCCAGGGTGAAATTGCGTCGAGTAGTCTAACACGACACCCTACGCATACGCGTGCGGAAGCTTGAGGAGCAACTAGAATTATGGCTAAACCTATAGGAGGGGGTGATTAGGACCTTTTTTTAATGTCTTTTCACATACTTAACAAATTTAACAAATTAAGCTACATAAGCGATAAACACTTCGGCTTCCAAGCCTAAGTGGGTCCAATTAATAGACTAGCAAAAGATAAAACAATTAACAATCTAGTCTAATCAACTCATGTGGACTAGAGAGGATGGATTAAGAAATGCTCAAGTCAACATGAGGTAGTGAAAGTACATTTTGTGAGTGTGGATGCCTATCAAGTGCCTAGCATACATTCCTAACTAAGCATTCATAATTAACTAATTAAATGCAATGCATTAAAGAGAAATGTGCTCTAATACAATCACAAACACAAGGATGTATAGTGGTTCGACTACTTGTCTACTCCACTCCCGGTTCAAGTACTCAACCCCTTTGAGCACACCGACATTCACTGGGGAGTTTAAATCTGGTTCCTCCCAACCAAGGTGTTTTAACTCGGATCCACCCAACCGGGGAGTTTACAGGTTCCTCCCAACCTACACGTTTGCACCCATGTTGGTGGCTCCCCCTTGGAGACTTTGTTTTAGGCCCGACTAACGTGCCAAGGAACGGCTGACGTCCCTAGATTTTAGGCCTAACTAATAGGCCAAGGATCGGCTAACGACCCTGGGGCGAGTTTGTCAAACAAACTCTACACTCAACTCCTACAGAGAATTGAGTGGATGGACTCTTAACAAGACAACCTTACTTGTCGGATTGAGCCCCTTGTTGCGCCGTCTTGGGTTGCTTCTTCTCGCTCTCCCGTGCTTGAATCAGCTCCCCTTGTGCTCCCCCGATCGTTGACGCCGTTGCTTTGCCAAGGCTTCAGCTCCAAGATCAGCTACCTTGCATGTGATGCTCCATTGGAGATGCCCAAGGTGCTAGGGAAGGTAGGTTTGAGATCTCTACAACTTATGGGAATGGGTTACTTAGAGAGTCTCACCTACACCGATCTCATCATAGAGTATTGGATAGGAATATGACTATCAAGATCAATCCAATCTCTAGAGATTAAAAGAGGGACAAGTGCATCTTCTTCTTGAGCTTTGAATGCTCCATACTTGTGATGAATCACAAGGAAGATAACTTGTTTGGGTTAGGAATAGGGCTCTTAATGATCTTCAACAATGGTGGCTCCTATCTCCTCAAAATCCCCTCTCTTAGCTCAAAAAACGAATCCCCCTTTTAAATAGATTTTCTTCCAACGGTAAAAAAAGGGCAGATTCGTGCATCTCCGATTGATCGGAAAAAGTGTCCGATTGATCGGAGCCCAGTCCGATTGATCGGAGATAAGTCCGATTGATAGGAAATCTATCCAGAGAAGTCTCTGGAAGAAATTCCGATTGATCGGAACACTGTCCGATTGATCGGACAGCCCCTTCCAATGGATCGGAAGACTGTCCGATTAATCGAAAATATGTCCAGTGAGTTTTCAATTTTATCTGGGACAATTTTCGATTGATCGGAATTTCTGTCCAATCGATCGGAGTCCTATCGGAGCACCTGTCCGATTTATCGGAGTCCTATTGGAAACTGCTGTTTGAGCCTTTTTTATTGCAGCAGCTTCCACCTCTTTAATTAGTCTAATTTATCATATTTTTCATGGAGTTCTAAGACTAATGATGATGACTAAAGGTATACCTAGGTGGTGCAAGTCATCTAAGAGGTTATGGGTTAGGTTTTGGTCAAGGCAAGGCACACCAAGGCATCACATTTACCTGTTTCTTCTTTCTTGATGCAGCCGGTCCATCTTGAGTCTTTGGTCTTCGTCTTCATTAAGCTCAACCGACACTAGACTCACTGACCTAAGTAATTGACAAACAAGGTGCACTAATATGCCACAGAAAAGTGCACTAACACCGGGAAAAATGACAGTGCCTTAAGAGGATGCTCCATCAAACCCCAATCAAAAACATGGGGATTTTCAAGGACCCTCTACCTCCCTTAGGGTTTCTTGCTATGAGTTCTACTAGTTCCTTTAGTCTGTTTAAGGTGTTTTACCTTAAGACTTATAATATAAGTAGTAGTAGCTCTTAACTCTAATACCTTGCTTATCGAAGAGAAGCCTCTGAAAGGCCTATTCTCTTTAATAAAAGCTTGAGTTTAGAGAGTTAGATGATAGATGGAGATACCTTTTATCTGAAGTTTTTCTCTAGTCACATCTATACTTTAACAATAAGACAAAACTCACTTTTTAGAACGGGATGAAGAGAAAAAAGTGGATGGCAAAAGATAAATTCCGTTTGAATATGCTGACTTCCCGTTTCTCTTGGCCCTGGAGGTGCGTAGGGAATAATAGGACCTTTCAAGGCTTCCTTCAGTTCTCCCCACATTCCATCTTCACCAATCTTCACACAAGCAATGTGTTGAGAAGTTGAAATGACTTTCACTTTCTAGCTCCTCTTATTCTCAGCACATAGGGGGGCGAAGGAGGTCGCATTTGCTTCTAACCCGGATTCGAACATGATGTGCTCCGGTATCCTCCCGGTTCATCAGATAGAACTTCTTCCTGGCTCTTCTCCCCCTTTTAGCTACTTATTACCTGGATCAAATATCTTCTTATACCTTTACCTGTAAGCTTTACCTGTAAGTCGGTGGACTGTGAGTCTTTCCGCTCGGCAGGCCGGAGAAAATCCCTGTTGCTGATATATCCTTAAGCCCTTCTGTGATCCGATGAAGAAGATCTTGACTCGCTTGTCAAAGAGAAAGAGTGTTTCTATAATGACCGTAGTAGCCGTGTCAAAGTGCCAGATTCCCCTCACTCGAAAAAGAGTATATAGAATCCATTCCTCTCTCTCAATGGGGGTTGGGCCGATCGAAGCAACTATCTATATGGGGTGGGTGCGAGAATAAAGTATGCTCCATTTACAGTATCACTTGCTTAACCACTTGCTGAAACGACTGATGCTAGACCTTTCATGCTTATGGGTAAACAACAAGCTCTCCTGCTTCTAGCTCTCGAAATGGAAGGGATGCTCCTGCCTTTACTTCTAGGTCTATAACCGTACGAAGGGAAGCTAAAGGGTACGGGTCTCGATAAGGAACTTAAACCACAACTGGCTTTGCTCCTACCTTTCCGCTTTTGGTGCTGCTCCTGCTCCTGCCTCTACCCCTACCGGGTGTATAAAGTCTCTAGCTGATGGGTCGATTTAAAGGCATAAGGCTTAACTTGTAGCAAAGGGTTATGCCCAAGAGCATGGAGTTGACTATGATGAAACGTTTGCCCCTTTTGCCAAAATGACGTCTGTCAGATGCATCCTGTCTATTGCTGCTGTGAAAGGATGGGGTCTTCATCAACTCGACGTGAAGAATGCGTTTCAACTGACTATAAGGGGGGGACTTGAAAGAAGAAGTGTACATGCGTCGACCGGAGGGAATCTAGGTTGATGGAAATCGCAACCTGGTGTGTCGTCTTAAAAAGGCTATTTATGGTTTGAAACAAGCTCCTCGTGCATGGTTCGCGAAATTTAGTGAGGCTGTTGAAGGAGCTGGTTTCAAGCATGTTGTGTCGAACTATTCGCTCTTTACTAAGAAGACGAACTCAGGTATAGCGATTCTTATTGTTTATGTCGATGACAAGGTAGTTACTGGGGATGATGCAGAAGCTATCTCAGATCTCAAAAAGCAGCTAAGAGAGAAATGAAATATAAAAGATCTTGGAAAGTTTCAGTCTTTTCTGGGCATCGAAGTGGCGAGATCGAACAGTGGTCTTTTCCTCGGAAGTATGCACTGGATGTTTTATCAAAAAAGCTGAATGATGGGATGCAAACCATGTCACTTTCCTATTGAACAAAATCACGGTTTGACTCATTACATGGATGGTGATCTTGTTGATGCTACGATGTATAGGAGACTGATTGTGACGGTTGATATACCTTACAATCGCTGTTGAGCTCTTAATTGTGCATATTCTAACCCCAATTCATCACTCATTATGCTTGTTGTTATGGTTTATAGACTAAATTAATGCATGTTTTGTGATTGCAGGATTGAGAGTGGACTCTGCCTAATTGAAGATGAAAAGAGCTTACTTGGAACTATTTGGATGAAGATCGAAGGAGGACCAAAGAAAGAAGGAAGCAAGGAAAGAAGAAAAGAATGGAAGAAAGAAGCTAGAGAAATGAAAGAAGGAATGCAGAAGAAGGTGCCCACGACCGGTCGTCCAAGGCCAAGGACCGGTCGTCTGACCGGTACGCACATGCACAGAGGAGGCACAGAGGCCATAGCTCTCTTGACTGTTCACGACCGGTCGTGCGACCGGTCGTCCACTTCTGCGACCGATCGTGCGACCGATCCTTAAATTAATTTTTCGGGACAAAACTCTCTGGACACTTTTAGGCTGTTTTGAGACCGGTCGTCCAGCCACTACAACCGGTCGTCTGCGTAAGTTTTAAACTTCTAATTCTGGCGCCGATTTTCTTTGCGCAGTGCATAAGTGTTACGCAGATTCTCGAATCTTCTGAAGTTGCGGAGCCTCCCCACTATAAAAGGACACTTAGGGATCGTTCCTAAGGTATCTTAGAAGGGTTGAAGCAAGGTTGGAGGCGACGGAAGTGGATTTCGGAGTTCCACAACTCCTAGTTTGTTTTACTGTTTTATGCTTTTCTTAAATTGTTTCATGTTTCCTTGGATCATGAGCAGCCAAACCTCTTAGCTAGGGCTAAGAGGTGAAGCTTGTAGTGGATTTAAGATGTTTCAATTCGTTTTAAGTTGGTTTTAAGTTCGGAATTCATGTTTATGAACAATGGTTTGAAGTTTATACAAGTTCTAAGTAGTTTTTCTTAGTCTTATGATGACTCATGGATGTTTGGGAGAATTAATTTAGTTCTTAATTGGTTTGTATTAGTCTAGACCTGTATGATCTGAGGAATTGGAGTACGCTCTAGTACTATGATCTTCATGTAGGAACTTCCTATCAAAGTTCTACTTTTCTGAATTTCTGTAATGTGTATGGACTGTGTATGTGATTTGAATCAAGTTCAAATCATAATCTAGCCTTGTCTTGTGACAGGACTTGAGGATGGTTATGATTGTGATCTTATCCTATTGGAATTGGGACTGACCTATGCAATTGAGCGTGCTCAGCCTAGCTTACATTGAGTGAATCATATGCATTGGACTTACATATGGCAGATTGTTTGTTTAACAGCTCTATCATCCAGCTAGATAGATCTTAATATCGATTCTAGTTGAGAAAGTGAGAAACCACAGCGGATTGAACATCAAGGATTGCTACAAGTGGATCCTTGAACCCTTAGTGCCTTTTTAGAATTGTTTGTCTTCAATTTGGTTTAAAGTTGTTACTTACTTCAATCTCATACAAAAACTTGATTGTTAGCTTATCAATAGAAACTATTGGATGTGTTTGTGAATTCCTACACAAGTCCCTGTGGATCGACTTTGGTCTTACCGAGTTTATTACTACATCGCAACCCTACACTTGGAGAAGCGAAAAAGTTTTTGGCGCCGTTGCCGGGGACTTTGACGATTTTTCACAAATTGCTGAAAATAGAATCTATTTAGGATTTTTTAGAAATAGTTCTAACTTAGTTTATTTTGATTTGTTTTTCTTTTTCAAGGATTTCTAGGAAGTTGAAGAGGACTTAAGGATCACAAGTGCTCGAATCAGGTTCTATCTTTCTAAAACCTTACTCTTCTCCTTCTCCTATTCATTCCTATCATATTCATCTCTTGTAGAGTGGGTGGAGACTCCTTTTGGATCTCTGAAAGGTAGGCCTTGTGCCACCTGGATTCCTATTGGTCGGCTCTGCCGTCTTGGATCACCTTGTGCTCAGAGATTTCTTTTCTCACCTTTACTCCTCTTTCTCCTTTTTCTAGCACTTTTTTTCAAAAGATTCAAAGAGTGGGTGGGGAGTTCTCTGAACCCATATTGACCAGGAGAGATCGGTCTCTATCCTTGCTTCTGGGTTAGCCATTGCAAGACACCTTGTGCTTCGGTCTTAGAGAAGAGTAAAGAAAGGGAGGAAGAATTCTTCTTTCTCTTTGTTTCATATTTTTTTGGTTTTGTATGCCACATTGGGCTCGGGATTCCAATAACCGACTCATAAGTGAAGGGGGGATAGTAGAAGGAATTGACAGAGAGCCACGTGCTAGGACACATCTAGACTCGCCAATTTTGTCTGAAAATATAGCTGTGAATCAACCTAATCCAATGGCCAATCCTAATCTGGGCCAAAACCAAACTGAAACGGGGGAGAATGTGGTTGAGAATGTTCCCCGACCAAGGACTCTACGTGATTTCTTGCAACCAGCAAAAGCGAGCACTCCCTCATGCATAATTTTTCCTCAAAATGCAGGGAATGTGGATTTAAAACCAGGAGTGATCCAACTTCTCCCTAAATTTCATGGATTAGACAGTGGAAAGTGCCTATCAACACCTTAAGGAGTTTGATGAGGTAATAACCACCATGCACTTTGCTAATGTGACTGACGATGTGGTGAGACTTAAATTCTTCCCTTTTACTCTTAAAGATAAAGCTAAAGGTTGGCTTCATGCATTAAGGCCAAGATCAATTGGTGCATGGACTGATATGCATAGGGAATTCATAAAAAAAATTCTTCCCTACTCATAAAACAAACATGTTGAAGCGCCTTATTATGAACTTTGCCTAAAAGGAAGATGAAACCTTCTTCCAATGTTGGGAGAGGTTTAAGGACCTATTAAACGCATGCCCATATCATGGCTATGAAATTTGGCGGGTTATAAGCTTTTTCTATGAAGGACTGACTATGAAATTTGGCGCCTTATTTGGCAGTCCGTACCGCAAGCAGTACCATAAGCGGTACCACAAGCCGTACGTTCAGCGATTATTATACGCAAAAAGCGGATGACGCAAGAACTCGATTGACTAAGGAATGAATATAGTCCCTAAAGACGAGACGGAGTCCCCAAGGACAGCTTTCTTTATAGAAGATGCCAGCGTTATAGAAGATGCTGCTAGCGCATTGTACTGGCCATAGGGGACTCAAGCCCTCGTCGATTGAGAGGAATAAGCCCCTCGCCTCACTCGTCAACTGTTATTATGACCTCTCTAATTTATAAGGGGCAAAGCTCGCCGAGATGAGAAAAGAAAGATACAGAGGCGGAGACTAGCTTTCGAGCTTTCTACTCCCAGGCTTCCGTCTAAGAACAGGGGGTGGGGTCGATTTCATCGAAATGAACTGAAATGGGTTAGGCAAACCTTTATCCGACCAAACCGCCCATTCAGGAGTTGGCGCCTTCTTCGATGAAGAAATCTATATATGGTTTTTGCCCTGATTTTTGATTCCTTAGTCACCTTGTCCCCCTCCCTCAGGGACTTATCAACTATGGATGGAGCATCCCCTTGCTCCATATCACATCTAGTCTATCCCTCTTTCCCGGAACCTTATAGATGGAATGGATACTCGAAGCTTCATCACTCGCTGTAGAGCAGATATCAGTAGCCGAGCAGATGGGAGAGAAGGAAGGAGAGTCCTTTCCATCTGATCTTTTCCTTCACTCATGAATCCGGTTGGAAAGGAAGGAGTCAATTTCCCAGGAATACTCCTCAGGAGCGTATTTGTATCTTTTGGGCCCCTCTAGAGAGAAAGATTGGTCGGTTGCCAGCCAGAAGGAGATATGGAATGAAATATATCCTATCGATATGAATCCATATACCTTTTGAATTTCAATAGGAATGCTTGTAGAATGAAGCTTTGCGAGATTTTGAATAGCTTACCCCAACAAAGTCTAGGCTTAAGAACGGTGATGATAGTGAAGTTGTCGAAGAAAATGTCCCGATGAACCTTTATTCGCACTTTCTGTCGCTAACCCGTGGCGGACAGAGCTAACAGGTGGCGGGAAAGGTACCTCCACATTTCTAACCTCGGGAGAGGAGGACGTTGATCGAGCTTTTCCATGCCTAGTCCCAGTTTCGGTTAAAGACCCAGAGCGGGCTACGGATCTATACCAAGCCCGTTACGCCATAATTCATTGAGGTTGATCCCGAAGTTGCGGTCTATCCCGTAGCAGTAGTCTCTCTTTATTCACCCCAAGAATGAACTATCCTTTGTTTCACGGGATGGATTTCATTAACACGGATAGACCAGAAATGGTCTTCGCAAGCGGCAACAAGGCTTTTTTTTTTACAAAAGAGCTAGCTACTTCTTCTTCCCCTTTCTCTCCGGGGTTACGGGTAATGCCTGGGATACTGCTTCGACGATTCGAACTGCTCTACCAGAGATAGATGTTTCCATGTTCGTATTAGAGCCCGAAGAGAGATGTTTCCTTCTCCGACTGCTCCTGCTCCCAACCCCCCATTTCTTCCTTACGTCCGACCTAGCAGCCCGGATCCTAACCTCCTCCTTTGGTCATTCTTTCCATCTTTTTGTTCACCATAGGAGGACTCACTCTGATAAAAAAGTTCTAGGAAGAGAGAAGATCTCCTCCTGGAAGCGGGGGGGGGGGGGGGGGGGGGGGCGAGAGTCACTGGACTGCCTGCCGGAAGGGGGAGAAACCGGAACTCACTACGGATAAGGTGCCCGTAACCAGGTACATATCTGTGTTAGGGCTTTCACCCCTAATATTCAAATCCAAGCAATCTCCGAACACCAGCCTTTCCTAACCTAAGAGAATAGAACAATTGAGTGGGGGACTTCACTAACATTAGATAGATGCTTCCGCCTAATAGAAAGAACCTTATGATCAGTCTAATGTTCGGAACCTCCCGCATTCGATCTCCTCCCCTTCCAAGATGTTTTCACGATCTGCCCGATGGAGAGGTGCGGCAGCCACTCGGCCGCCGGGAAAGGAATAAACCGTACCAGAGTTTCCTGATGAGGGGTACGACCCCGGTGTTAAACAACATAACCTATGCCTTGCTGCTCGACGCTTCACCGACTGCTTCATCCACTACTGCTGCATCTTCCTCAGTGGGGGAGGTAGTCCATTCAAGAGTTGTTCGATCTGCTAATTCTGATTCGCCCAGGGCCCTTGAGGCACTCGACTGCTAGCTAGGGGATTCAGGGGTGGAGTCTCATGCTCTTCCTCTTCCCCCTCATTCAAACACGGGAGATGCCAGAGCCCGATATCTTTCTTATCACCGGAAAGGCCTTACTTACCCCGGCTGGGGTAGTTCAATCAACCGGGGATCACCAGGTTCTGATAATTGTATATATGGGAAAGAGCTAGGAGAGTCCTATTCTTCTTCTCTTTCTTCGGCGGGGAATAATCGTATGGTAAGCCAATCATAACTCCCTCCAGCGGCCGTCCGGTTCGTAGCTCTTTCCCGCTCGTTTATAGCGGCGCAGCCAACGAGAAGAGAATTTCCCGAAACCCGGGGGGGAAATCTCTAAGACATGTTTTCGGTTGCCCCATAGAAAAGGTGTGCAAAGACAATGTTGGAAGTCTTTATCCTGGATCGGGTCTTCTTCTCGATTCCTTCCGAGATAACCATGGTCGATTTCTCTCGCACGGCTGTCCCTCGGCGTTGCAGTGGTCAATGGGATGGATGCGTAGCGCACGTGAGGTTTGGATAGTAGCATCCGCAATGGTGCGGGGTGTGCTTGGTGTAGACTTCGATAAAGTGCACTAGTAGCTATTGTTAGTGCACTTTTCTGTGGTATACTAGTGCACCTTCTTTGTCAATTACTTAGGTCAGTAGGTCTAGTGTCGGTTGAGCTTAATGAAGACAAAGACCGAAGACTCAAGTGGCCCGGCTGCATCAAGAAAGAAGAAACAGGTAAATGTGATGCCTTGGTGTGCCTTGCCTTGACCAAAACCTAACCCATAACCTCTTAGATGACTTGCACCACCTAGGTATACCTTTAGTCATCATCATTAGTCTTAGAACTCCAGGAAAAACATGATAAATTAGACTAATTAAAGAGGTGGAAGCTGCTGCAATAAAAAAGGGTCAAACAGCAGTTTCCGATAGGACTCCGATCAATCGGACAGGTGCTCCGATAGGACTCCGATCGATCGGACAGAAATTCCGATCAATCGAAAATTGTCCCAGAAAAAAATTGAAAACTCACTGGACATATTTCCGATCAATCGGACAGTCTTCCGATCCATCGGAAGGGGCCGTCCGATCAATCGGACAGTGTTCTGATCAATCGAATTTCTTCCAGAGACTTCTCTGGATAGATTTCCGATCAATCGGACTGGGCTCCGATCTATCGGACACTTTTTCCGATCAATCGGAGATGCACGAATCTGCCCGTTTTTTGACCGTTGGAAGAAAATCTATTTAAAAGGGGGATTCATTTTTTGAGCTAAGGGAGGAGATTTTGAGGAGATAGAAGCCACCATTGCTAGAGATCATTAGAGGCTCTATCCCAAACCTAAAGCAAGTCATTCTCCTTGTGTTTTCATCACAAGCTTGGGCCATTCAATGGCATCTTGAGAATGGACTTGTTCCCTCTTGATTCTTAGGGTTTAGACACCTTGATGATAGTTAAATCCTTTATCTAAACACTACCTAGAAGTCCATTTAGGTGCATTCCTCTAGGAAACCCATTTCCTACCATTTGTAGAGGTTTCACCATTCCCTAGCACCTTGGGCATCTCCAATGGAGCATCACATGCAAGGTAGCCGATCTTGGAGCTGAAGCCTTGGCAAAGCAATGGCGTCAACGATCGGGGGAGAACAAGGGGAGCTGATTCAAGCACGGGAGAGCGAGAAGAAGCAACCCAAGATGGCGCAACAAGGGGCTCAATCCGACAAGTAAGGTTGTCTTGTTAGGAGTCCATCCACTCAATTCCCTGTGGGAGTTGAGTGTAGAGTTTGTTTGACAAACTCGACCTAGGATCGTTAGCCGATCCTTGGCCTATTAGTTGGGCCTAAAATCTAGGGACGTCAGCCGTTCCTTGGCACGTTAGTCGGGCTTAAAACAAAGTCTCCAAGGGGAGCCACCAACACGGGTGCAAACGTGTAGGTTGGGAGGAACCTGTAAACTCCCCGGTTGGGTGGATCCGAGTTAAAACATCTTGGTTGGGAGGAACCAGATTTAAACTCCCCAGTGAATGCAGGTGTGCTCAAAGGGGTTGAGTACTTGAACTGGGAGTGGAGTAGACAAGTAGTTGAACCACTATACATCCTTGTGTTTGTGATTGATCTTGAGCACATCTCTCTTTATGCATTGTGTTTAATTGTTAATTATGTATGCTTAGTTAGGAATGTATGCTTAGCACTTGATAGGCACATCCACACTCACAAGATGTACTTTCACTACCTCATGTTGACTTGAGCATTTCTTGATCCATCCTCTCTAGTCCACATGAGTTGATTAGACTAGGTTGTTAATTGCTTTATCTTTTGCTAGTCTATTAATTGGACCCACTTAGGCTTGGAAGCCGAAGTGTTTATCGCTTACGTAGCTTAATTTGTTAAATCTGGTAAGTAGGCGAAAAGAATTTGAAAAGGTCCTAATCCCCCTCCTATAGGTTTAGCCATAATTCTAGTTGCTCTTTAAGCTTCCGCACGTGTATGCATAGGGTGTCGTGTTAGACTACCCGACGCAATTTCAGCTATGTGTCAGTGAAAGGACGGGCCAGGGTGTGTGGGGCGAGTCACCCCGTCATTCCTCGTGGACTGGTTTGTAGGGGGTGTGGTGTCCGCGCTGGAGCGGCCGGGATAAACCCTTCGTGCGCGCGAATGTCACTGGTGACGGGTTGGCCCGGAGCTCTGCGGTTGATCCGTTGGGTAGGAATAAGAGCCATTAATCACCCCAGCCACTGGCTGCTCTCGATCTCCAATGAATGTATCTGCGCCTGGATTTGCTTCCTTTGCTTCGGCTGTCTCTGCCGAAACGGTCAAAAGCTGGCTCAGCCGCTGCCTCTCCCGCCCGTGCTCCCCTCGATGGTGAATCCACAGATTCTGGCACTCTAACTTCTGAATCTGCATCTTGAACTGAAACAACCACCGAAGCACTTGTCTCGGCCTTTGGTCATGGTGGTGGGGAGGATGCTGGTGGGTCAACTTAAGCCGGTCCCGCTCCTGCTATCCCTGCTTCTGTCCCCGCGGAATCTCGATATCGATCTCAATCAACAGGCTCTGGTTCAACTGTCTCCACCTCCGCTACCTAAACTCAATCAAAGAATTTTGTGGGTGATGCTCATGATCCTACAGCTCGTATAGTCTAGAAAGAGTTTCAATAGCAGAGGCTGGTAGCATAAAGGTCCAACCAATGAATGCTCTTATTTATTCCTCTTCTCCATAGGGGAATCGATGAGAGATGCGAACAAAGGCTGCGTAGGCACGAGTATCAGAGCTTCAGTCCCAGCGTAAACGCCCCTTATGGTTTCGATACTAGTACCAGCAGCTTTCCCACCACCACCTCGCCCGACGATCTATTCCGGTTCCAGTCGAAGAACCACCGGGCCGATTATTGACCCAGTTACCAGGGTAGAGCTAGTTGGAGAGACATTACCGTCGCCTTTGATTTTCCGCATCAGTGGTGGTCCCGCCACCGGAAGCAGAGGAAGCTAACCGAGTTGACTAAGAATCCGCCGTTTACCTCGACTTTGAACCCTGATATTATGCCTGTCTACCCCTATGAGGTAGAGCCAGGAGCAGTAAGTTAACCCCAACAAAGCTATACTCCTTCTCCGCCAGTTCGAGTTACCATTGTTGATCCATCAGCTTCTGAGCTAGCAGCAGTACAGTTGGTGTACAAGTCACCTCTTGGATATCCGATCGAGACATAATTGCAGTGGCCACCTGAATGAAGTCAGCAACTCCTGTGCCATATTCGAACCCACCAATAGCAGTGGGAGAGGCACCACCACCGCTTAGCATATCCACTTCAAGAAGCAGATGGGAATGGAGTAGAAGATCAAAATCCAGTCGTTTATCCAAAGAACAATTTGAGGGCTTATTCTATTCACCGAGCGGAAGCAGCAGTTCCACCAGCAGCTCCAGTCGCGGTTGACCCATCATCATCTCGCGTCGCGTCCCTCTCGGATCGGGAGGCCGAAGCATACCTTCATATAGTTCCGGAGCCCCCTGTTGCCAAAGCGAGCAGTCCCGCAGAGGTTGGGGTATGGGACGCAGAAGCATAGGGAGTGATAGCAGCAATTGATCCTGATCTGGTTTTATCAAGACCAAGAGCATTCCTACGGGATCGAGATTAAGAACCACCAATGGTGGAGGCAGTTTCTCTTAATCAGCCAGTTGCCAGATCCAGATGCAGATCGAATTGGACCCGTTCCAGATCCTGTTGGCTCCAGGTTCTATTTCCGGCGCATCTTCACCCTCACCCAACATATCTATTTCTCCCTTCGCTAATCGAAGCCGTCCGGTCCAGAGAGAAAAGCAGGTTCTTTCTCTGGTCGGTCCCCCCTCCATCCAGTGGTGGGTAGAGCAAGAAGATTCGTATTTTGGGGCTATCACGAAGATGCCTCCACCGCGCACTCTGAAAGAATTGAGAAGCCTCCAGGGCCGCATCCAAGCTATAAGAAGATTCATATCGCTTAGAGCCACGAGGTGCGAGCCGTTTAATCGACTTCTTCGCAAGGATGCCGACGTTTGAGTGGAACCAGGAATGTCAAGAATCATTCGATGACGATTAAGAAATATTTATTGAATCGGTTCCGCCAGTCCCTGGCCGACCGTTGTTGCTCTATCTCTCCACAACCGAAACCGCAATGGGGTGCGTCCTGGGTCAGCATGACGACTCAGGAAAGAAAGAGCAAGTCATCTACTACCTGAGCAACACTCTAGTCGGATATGAGACGAGGTACACGCCTCTGGAAAAGACGTCGCCTTGCTGTCGTTTGGGCAACCCAGAAGCTCAGACATTACATGCTGGCCCACTCGGGGTTAAGCTGCTGGCCCGAATGGATCCTCTGAAGTATTTGTTCGAGAAGCCAGCTTTTTCTAGGATTCTAGATGGCAGTGAATACTGTTCGAGTTTGAACTTATGTCACTCAGAAATCCATCAAGGGACAGGCCATCGCCGATCACTTGGCCACGCACCCCGTCCCGGCCTACGAACCGTTGAAGACAGACTTCCCCGATGAAGACCTCTTGTTTGTCACTGCGGAAGAGCCCAATAACTGGCAGATGAACTTCGACGGAGCCTTTAATGACTCCGGAAATGGTATAGGGAGAATGATGATGTCCCAAGAGGAAAGACTATTGATCAGCAGACTGAATTTTGAATGTACGAATAACATTGCGGAGTACGAAGCCTGTATAGCCGGGCTCAAGCTTGCCATTGACATGTCCTTAAAGCGAAGCGCCTCGATGTGAGGGGAGATTCCAAGCTAGTCATAAGTCAGACTAATGGAAACTGGAAAACAAGAGACGAGAAATTGATTCCATATCAAGAAATGCTCGACTCGAGGTTTTGATTTCTCAATTTGATGAGAGATCGTTCTCCCAAGAGACAATAATCGCTTCGTAGACGCTCTGGCTACTCTCGCGTCCATGAGCCAGAGAGAGCCACCATGAAACCATTTTTGATTGGACAGTTTTATATGCCCGCGCATCAAGGCTTCGCGAAAAGGGAAAAGGAAAAGGGATAAGCCCCTTCGGGGGGTTGAAATGCCCAGCATCGGAAGGATCAACATCGCAGAATGAACCCGAAGAAGTCCAGTGGGTTGAAGAAGAGAAAGTTCGCGATGGACGCCCGCCAAAATCAATATATCGAGGACATTGAAAATGAATTTCCTGCGAGACCCATCGTTTCCAGAGTTTGCGATAGGGACCGTCAGATTGTGCGAAAACTGGCCACCCGCTATGTGCTGTGCGGGGAACAGCTCTATAAAAGATCATTCAACCACGTTTTGTTGCGCTGCCTACCCTATCACGTAAGGGGAGGAAGTCCAGCAAGTGATGCATGAGGTGCACGCCGGAGTTTGTGGCGGGCATGTCCATAGCAATATGGATAGGCACCAAGAAAAGAATGTTTTTTTCCTCCTTCCCGGACCCCGGCCGACTGCTACTCTCAAGTCCTGTCCGCCGTTGCCACAGGTGTCAAATTCACGGGGACTTGATCCACGCGCCAGCATCGGCCCTCCATGCCACAGCCGCCCCTTGGCCTTTAGCAATGTGGGGTTTAGATGTCATCGGCAAGATCTCCCCCACGGCTGATGAAGGGCATTGTTTGATTCTGGTAGCGACGGAGTATTTCACGAAATGGGTCGAACCCTTTCGAAGGTAGAAGGGGTCGCACGAAAAAGAAAAAAGTCACATTATCTGCCGGCTTCCACAAGAAAGATTCTCCGATAACGGTCCTAATTTCAAGAGCAAGAAAGTGGCGTACCTATGCAAGAAGTGAAAGATAAATCATCGATTTTCCGCACCTTATTATCCCCCGGCCAAGCAGAAGCCACGAATAAGACATTAATCCAGTCGGAAGGGGTGCAGGAGTAGAAGCAACTACAAAAACACACGGCCCTAAAGAAAGAATCTAACTTGAGTTCAAAAAAGCCCTCGGAGCACGAACACTTATCACGGAACGAATCTCAGAGCAGCCACATCTCCAGAGCAGCAGGTCATAGAAAAAAAAACCTGCATCATCCCTGCGTGGAAGCCCTATACCAGATCTGCGTGGAGTCTCTCGTCTCTCTCTCTATTCTCTTTCTTCCTCCACTACCCGACATCCCCATCATCCAGTCACCCCTCTTTCTCAATCCCGTCATCATCCCACCCCCGACAAACCCCATCTCTCATTCCCGCCCCATTAAACCACTCTTCTCACCACCCGACATTCCCTTTTTTCAAATCCCGTCAAACCTAACCCCCCTACAACCCCCCCTGCACCTCTCTTTCCCATTCCCGATAACCCCAACTTGACAAACCCAAACTCCCAACCCTCTCTCCCATTCTCCGCCAATCTCCCAACTCCCATTCCAACACCCCCCTCCAACCTTCACTCCGTCACCCAATACCCTCCATCCCTCCCGACGCCCCCCCCCCCCCCCCCCCCCCCCCCAATCTTCCCTATCCTCCTTTCTGACTGTTATCTCCTCTTCTCTTCTTCGATCAACTTCATCTCTTCGAGCTCTTATCCTCTTTTCTGTCCAAAGGACTTGCAGATTTCAGATCTGCATCTCATTCTTGTCTGTCATCATCTCTCTTCGGTCTCTGATTTTCGAATTCTGCTCTGCAGATCTACACAACTACAGGGCAGCTTTCTCAAATCTCTGTTTCTGCTCCTTCTTTTCTCTCGACTGCTATGGCTGCACTCTCTTAGCAAGCCAAGTAACATGGCGGCCGAACTGAACCAGCCCTGGGACTCAGCATCAGATCCGGAGTGTCCGTTCTGTATGTAAGACACACCTATCCTGCTGGATCACTCACAATCAAACACAAACCTCCCGTCGTTTGTAAGGCAAATCAAATGAGGAAGATGTGGTGGAGTAAAAAGCAACGACATCGACATATAGAAATGAATGAAGAATTCACTACTTTACTTTACTTTACTTTATAAAGTAGATAGAATTTCAGTAGGGCTGTTCGCCGTTTCAGTAGCGAAGAAGCGGGGGAAATATCTCACCGCTCACGAGCGAGCATAATTTAAACCAATTCGTTTAAAGAGCTCCTTCTTGGAAAGAAGGGTCATTTCATAGGTCTTCCTAGCCCCCACCCACTGTACAGTAGAACAACCGTTCAACAAGTCACTTGATTCGTGCTCGAGGACAACCATGTAGCCGTAGCTATTCGGGAGCAGAAAGGGGGAAAGCGGCGAATCAGATTCCCCGTAGCCTAAAGGAAAGGGTCTCGGAGAGAGCTGAGCTAGCAATGTCTTGCCAGCGAGCTATGTATAGCAGAGCTGCAGTAGCTATCTCCCACTGACTGGTACATGGGCCGGGCCACAGTTTCGTTTGGTGGACCGACCTTCTCATTCCAAGGGAGGGCTAAACCATCCAATTCATATTCGTTTCGGGAAGAACACAAATCGTGCACTCGGCAACCGTCACTGTACATGCTCCATTGGCATCCTCAGGACCAAAGAGGAGTTTGTCGAACAAGAGCCACTTCACTTACAGGGATAAGTGATGAACATCACCAGGCACTACCAGTCAAATCAACAACTTCCAGTTGGTTATTATCTCTCTATTCAAAGGTAGGAGGAGGAATGCTTTGAAATAGGAGTAGTCAGACTATCACAATAGGGGGAACTCTAACAAGAGTCACACCTGACTTGCCGGTATTTTACAAAAGAAAACAGTAGGAGGAAGGAGACACCCAGAAGTCAGAGTCATAATAGAAGTAGGGGGGAAGAGACAAAAAACTTCCCTCTACGCAGTAATACTTTGAGTAGTCTTCCTGACGGTACCCGCAAGGGGAGTTTCGCTGCCGGGAGCCGTCACGACTAAAGACTAGGACCCTTCCCTTACGGGGGGCGATAAGCAGCTATCAAACGGAACGGAAGAAGGAACCAGAGTCAGACTTAACAAGAGAGTGGTATTCACATCTATCCCTGCTCAAGAGCTACAGGAACACCAGGAGAAGGGCATCAATTCCGACGTTGGTATTTTCCTTTCTTTAGTAGAGTCACAACATGAATGCTTATATGCTCCTGCGGTATCCAAGCACAAGGAGATTCAGGAAGAGTACCTATAACGGTGAATGCTACGGTAGCAAGTCGGGGCCTCGACTATACAAGAGAGGTAGTATAGATCAACTAGAATGGCTATAGTACCTACGGTAAATGCTACGGTAGTA